>CAJVPZ010003097.1:0-11432 GCA_910592135.1 Racocetra fulgida | reverse complement strand
TCTTCTTCGGATTTCACGTAGGTTATCCTTTCTATTCTTTGGCAGGTAAGCCTCATATAACTGTTGATCCAGAATTCTACTATTATATCTGGTTTAGTCACGAGATTACTACGCCTAATTTGACAATCCTTCTTTGCCTGTGATACTGTTCAGCTTACGGCTTGGCTCTAGCCATTCGCATGCTACTAATAATTATACATTTTTTTTTATTTTTGATTTTAACTTTTATGTGTTAGAATTTTTTTCTTTGTGTTTTTGTTGTTTTTTTATATATTTTGTAAATATACAAAATGTACAAAAACTTTAAAAAGAAAAGTAAGTATATTATCAATAAGGTAGTTTGCAATAATACTAGTACTTGTATCTGTTAAATATATCTAACAGGGTTCGGAGCTACATTTGATCTTACAAATCTATACTTGCTTTTACAAATACTAAAAGAAAATTTAGTATATAAATTGTGATGAAAAAGTAATTGATAATATGCATCATTGTTGAGTCAGTCCAATTACTTTTAATTTTACTATTTAATTGTATATTATCTGTAAATTTTTTTAGCATGTTTTTATAGATAGGATATTGTATACTGTCTAACCACGTCATTAAAAACTTGTTGTCCCATTTCCAATTTATCTAATCTGGTGGAGGGATTTATTCGATATTTTCATAAGATGTAGCTTTAAGTTAATACAATTATCAATATTTTTATTTTCACTTGTTCATTCTTGTGTTATTTTCTGTAGTCGCATATTTGTTACTAAGCTGGTTATGTGTTATATCAGTTACAATTTGCACATTTTTTTTATATATTTTTATCGTATTTAGGACACTATGAAAGAGTCAGACTAAAGTCAGGCAGCAAAGAAAAAAGGCAATATTGATCTCAATCTTTTTTCTTTCTTATCTTTCTTCTAACCTTAATTAGCAACCAATGATATTAATCTAAGCATGACTATCGTTCTATTGTCATACATTAGGTTATTGTTCTACATATCTAATTTACTATATATTTAATTTTAATCTATTTGCACTAATCCAAAACGAGGATAAACTATTCATATGTACTAATTCAAAAATTACTTATCATTATCGATTTAAATTCATAAATACATAAAGTACTATTATTTGTATAAAATAAGTGGTTCATAAATATTTATTATTTTAATTTTATTTTATTTAAAAGAAAAGTATATATATATATAGTGTTTCATAAAGATTCACTTATTAACTTTATTTTATTTAAATTAGAATTATCTGCTAATTAATAAACAGTTTATAAATATTAATTAATTTTATTCTTTTTCATACATATTAATAAATACCAATAAGTATTTATAGTATTTAACCAATATTTGCCTATATAAAAATAAAATTGAATATGAAATAATTTATATTTCACAATAAGCATAAAGACAAACAATATAAAATAGTAGATGCAAAAATACAAAGAAATTTTGTTATATAAACAAAGGTATGTAACCCAAATTCCTTTTTTAGAATTTAGTAGAGCCTTTGGCTGAAAAATATCTGTAACTAAATCCTTCTCCTCCCACCAATGGATGAGTATATGATGGATGAGCAGAAATAAGGATGTTGATGACTATATTAAAGAATTTCAACTTAAGCCATGTCTCATATAGATGAAATCGAATGAATTTCTTTCAATAGATCAAAGAATATTCAGAAGAGTAGTAATAGATTTGTAGCAGCCTGATTAGATGAAATACATTATGTATACAAAAATGAATAAGAGGATAAATATAAATATAGATAAACATAGTTATAATCAGTTTACAGAACTTAACAGATATATTAAAAAAATTTACAGATTAAGGAATAACAATCACAAGATACAGTAGATAACGATAAAGTTATACAATTTTAAGTAATTATAATAGAAGATGTGCACAGTGTAATCGATACAATATGCTAAAAAGATTGATTCACTCTGAAAGTATAATTTACAGAGATTACATAGAGTTGAGTCTTAATTTATATTACTCTAAAATTTTGCAAAAAAACCATTCACATATATACAACTTGGTGTTATCATGTCAGAGATGCCAATTGAATGAAAACTACTTGGTGGTAAATCGTTTGATACAGATCTTACATTAAATATTATTAACCAAATATGCATAAATTCATTTCTGAAATTCCAGATTTTGCGTCTAGGTGGCCAAGCAATATATGGATATCGATCCACAAAAAAGCAAGCTAATATAAATAAACAAAACAGGCATTAAAAATACATAGCCTTAGAAACCTTCCAAAAAAAAAACCAAAAAAAGAGAATAAAACCCAAATGTATTAAAGAGTGATCTTGAGAATATTTGTAGAAATCTTGAGCTATCAAACAAAGGTAAAAAACAGGTCTTATCCAAAGACTGAAGCTACTCTTTATAAACCAAGCATCGAAATTAAGATCCTTAAACCTGGCAAACAATGACCCCCAAATGGATCTTTCTCCAAGAAAGACAAACAAGCGACACTTGGAGGATATTTACTGAAATAACAGATCCGAGCGAGAATATTGATGCATTTGCTAATGTATTTGCTAATGCATTTACATTAGAACTTATGGCGACGCCTATCATATGAGTGCCGTCAAGAAAAAATCCAAAAATTGGCTTTCAATTATATTTGGTGTTCAGTTTATTTTCTGAGTGTTGTCTAGAGCAAATCTGTCATCAAACTTTCGATTATATTGTAATGACTTGTCTCAAAATATAATTGAAATCCAATGATAGATTTTTCCTAGACAACACTCAGAAAATAAACTGAACACAAAATATAATTGAAAGCCAGAATGTGGGTTTTCCCTTGACGGCACTCATATGGTGAATGGATATAAAGACCACTTGCAGATTTAAATGAATCATTAGAAATTGAACAAATGAAATTGAACCAAATGATGCAGAAGCATTAAGAATTCGTGGAGATACTTATTGTATGATGAAAGGATATGAAGAATCACTCGTGGGTTTGAAAAAAATCATTAGAAATTGAACCAAATAATGCAGAAGCATTAAGGATTCGTGGCGATACTTATCATATGATGAAGAATCACCTACAGATTTAAAGAATCACTAGAAATCGAATCTGCTTTAAGAAATTGAACAAAATAATTCATTGGCATTAAAAATTCGTGGAGATGCTTATCGAATGATGAATAGATATGAGGAATCACATGCGGATTTTAATAAATCATTAGAATTTGAATCCAATAATTCATTTGCATTAGGAATTTTTGGAGGTAATTATCGCATGATGAATACGTAAATCATTAGCGTTAGGAATTGACCCAAATAATCAGAAGCATCAAGAATTCGTGGTGACATTTTGCATAATAAAAGGATATGGAAGATCACTTACAGATTTGAATAAATCATTAGAAATTGAAACAATACGTAATATATTTGCATTAAGAATTCGGGGTATGGATTCGTGGAGATACTTATCGTATGATGAAAGATATTAAGGGTCACTTACAGAAATTGAACCAAATAATGCAGAAGCATTAAGGATTCGTGGAGATATGAACAATCGCTTGTATATTTAAATAAACCATTAGAAATTGAACCAAAGAATGTAAAAGCATTAATAATTCGTAGCGGTACTTATGGTATGACGAATATATATGAAGAATCACTTTCGGATTTAAATGATTCATTAGGAATCTGATTCGGAATAGTCAAAATTTGCACTCTAATTGGCTATTTCCATTTAAGAGTTGTATTACTAAACTTCGCTGTTAATTTTTGCTATTAGGTTAGGCTAGAGAATTTCTTTAATGCCAAATTTCGCAAGGAAAGCTTTTTGTTAATGCGCAAAAAGCAGTTTCATAGGCAAAATGTTGTGCTATAAACGGTTTTTGGTTTATGTTTTTACGCTACACCCGATCTTGAAATCTGATTGGCCAGCGAAATTTTTAGAGTGGTGACGCTAAGGTTTTTTTTTTATGGCATCGATGTCGTGCCTGAAATTTACACGGTATTCAATTAAACCTATACATATAAATAATATAATTGTGTTACATCTTTCCAATAAAACGAACATTATCTAAAGATACTAAAAGTGTCCCAAACATAGTGTAAGAACAGATATGCCTTAGCGTCATATGTAGAAAATACATCTTTTGTATTAGGTAATATTTTTTTTTGCTTTCAATAAACTGCATCCCTTCATATTGGGATTTTTGACCTCAAATCGCGCAAAAATTGTAAACATACCACCGTTAACGGATGATTGAAACAGACTAAATAGCACGCAAAACGATTGAACTTTCCAAAATGGTATCAGTCGAAAAAAAAGTAAAGATGCTTTAATTAGTTTGACCACATGGCACCTCTTGACAGTTTTCTACTAAATCCAAAGGATAGGTATTTTTTCCCAGCCCAAGAGCTCTTACAGCTTATTACCTGAATCTAGAGTATAGTTATATTCCCAAGCATCATTATTTGTGACATGGTCTTTTTTATTTATTTATTTTTTTATTGAAATGTTAGAGTCTATTATGTTATTAATATTGTATGTTATTTCTAAGAGGATGTTCGCTAGTATTGAGATGGCGTTATAAAAGAACGAAAGTATGCGAAAAAAATTTTTTTTGCATTTATTAGTTCATAGCTAAACATAATAAAAATATCGAACTATCAATATAGAATCGTGTAAAAAGAGCTTTTCGTTCAAAAACATTGGATATATACTGTATAAGTTGTAGCGGTAAATGTTGGTGAGGAAATCGCGGATGAGCTTCAGTTGTCAAAAAAGTCAAATATAATAGACAAGAACAACGAGGTAGGTTAGGGTTCTAAGCTAAGAGTTCAAATTAGTTATAGGGAGAAATTTGTGTGAATGCTGACCATTTTTACTTAGAACACCAGAGATATAACAAGTGTGGTGTTGAGCACCACTGGTGTGATTTAGTAAAACCGATAATAATAATAAAATACAATTTTATTCTCGGAGCCAGAGGATACTTTGCACTTGGGGAACGGTTACTTGGAAATGCCAACCGAAACAGTTCATTGAGAGGATAGCATAAGGTTGGTCAAAGCCTGGGTTATATGACTCGTTAACTTGTTGACTCGATTACAGTATAAGAAGTTTTTCGGTTGCTCCAGAATTTAAACCCCCTAGCATAAATTACCTACTGCTACATAAGCGCCGATTAAAATCATATTTCTGCTCAGCACTGTATTGAGAAGAGACAATGAAGCGACGCATGAATATAAACTATAAGAAGAAAATTTTTCCAATGGTATTTATTAACTTCAGTAACAAATTTGACTAATTTTAGTAAAACCAATTGATTAACTGTAGTTTAGGTAGTAGCAGTGGCCTTAAAAATTTGATATATACTGTATTTCTGCATTTTCGCAAAAAGTTACAACAGAAATTTGTGTGGGTTCCATGCTTTTGAAAGACACTCACCTACTCTAAGCTTTTATATCATCAACCACTTTTCTGGTTGGCACAAAATTTAATTCGGTACTTTAAGCCAATTTATTCATTGTGAGAGGTTTGTGAGCTTTTTTAAAAATAATCAAGCGCCTACGCGTATATAAAAGAATAATAAGCTGTAAATTTTACTGCAAGCAAGGTTTTTATATACTGTGTATAACGACCTAAATTACATTTAGTACGTATACTGTATATTGTTTAAAATCTTCTGCGATCTTTATTTTTCTTCTAGCTAAATGAAGTTTGATTGTAGCTTTTCTTATAATTGAACATCTATCAACTTCACAGCTTCAAATGTAATTGCATTAGTATTTTTGTTTAATTGAATAATCATTTCTCTTTGACATTTATGAGCCTTGATAAATAATATTAGTAGGCATGGTGAAATTAATTTCACAAATTCAACCAAAAGTGGTGAAACTATTTCACCACTTAGTTTTATTTTACCAGCGCCTTTAAAAATAATTATTATAATCCATTTATGAGGGCTATTGCTGATTCTTGGTTTGAATCAAAACCATAAATTAGAAAATCTGCTAAAATTCCGAAGCGAAAAATCCGCACATGTGTAACATATATACACTGACTCAAGGGCACGGAAATTTTTCGAAAGAAATTTTTTGAATGGAATCGAAATTTTTTGGGCAAATCGAAATTTTGACATGAAAATGATATGATTGGCCAGTTATCACTCCACGTGATGGCCAACAGAGTGCACTGACCCCTTTTTGCGTACTCCACTCAAAATACCCGGGTACTTTGTATAACATTTTTTTTTAACCGTGGATAATACCCGGGTATTTTGCATGGCATTTTTCACGTTAACACATATTGATTTCTGCATTACATATATAAGACCGTACAAAGCACCCCCCCATACAAGTTACCCGTCATCGATCAAGATACCCACGAGTACTTTATAAGTTTTTTTTTGGTTAGATTGTATTGGACCCCGGGTACTTTGGTCAGTGCACTACGGTACTATAACCAATAGGCAATCACGATATGGTGTAACGTAGCATGATAAAAATAACGAATGCCCGTGTTTTGAAAAAGGAAAGAATTTTGGTGAGGTTTTAAAATTATATAAATATTTAATCTAATCTGCCTGATCAAAAAAAAGGCATTAACGTTAAAAAGAGCATGCTAATTTTTTTGGAACATTTCTTTGAATGATTAGAATCATTCGGAACTTTTATTTTAAAATATATAGAATTAAATAAATTGAATCAAAAAATCTTGCTTAAACTTGCCTTCAATCGAAAATAATATTTCCGTGTCCCTGCACTGACTGCAGTTTACTTATTTGCGTGAGTAACACAAACCGAAAAAGGAAATCGAATTAAATAAACCAAGTGCGAAAGATACATTAGATTGTTACTTATTATACGTAAAATTTCGTTCCCGACATTTTAATTAGTGTACTAAGGTCTATTTAAACACTAGTTCTTGAGTATTTTCGCTTTTCCTTCTTTCGCACGTGTTCGGAATATCCGGACAGTCAAATTTTGTACTCTGATTGGTCATTCCTTTTTAGGAGCTTGTATTACTCGCGCAAATAAGTGCGTGCGCACTGACTGCAGATCATCACGGGAATCTTCAATTCTCGATTTTCATTGGTGGTCTCCGACATGTCAGTTTGCTCAAAAAGAAGCGCTTCGGACAATAATCCCATTAACAACGATAACAAATATGTATTCATTCAAATATTTGTCCCAATAATTTCATAGTATCTCAATAGCATTCAATTCGCGTGGCAACATGGATGCCGTTATGGTTACACGAGCGAATGAAAATCGACCGGTTGGTAATTTGTGATCATATGTATTGTGAACCCCAGTATCGGTATGTGATATCGGTATGATGTAAAAAAAAGGCTTATAATTGTTTGAGCAAAAAATGAGTTGTCCAGTTTTACACAATTCAACCAAATTTTATCTTCTCATTTTTATATAGTGCTTTTGTTTTGCACTATTACACGAAATTTACATAAAGGTGAGCCTTTCTCTATTTGAATTATGGTGTTAGCAATGCAAAATATCTTCTTGCATAATCAAAACGTTGTAGCATAGTCCAAGTAAGATTATATTGACTTTTATTTTTGAAAATTTTCAAAATAATTGCTTTATTATTAATTGTCGATTTAAATTTTTAGTGTGTTATTATACTAGTAAAGATCTATGGAAACATTACAAACGATTGATAATGGTGTAAAGTATACTCGGGAGGAGACAATTATATTAAATGTTGGAGGAATAAAGGTAGTCAATTGCAAAAAATAAAATCATATTGTCTTTATGATTCATAACGTTTAAATAGATAACTTAATGTTTTAATCACTTAGTATGAAACATATCCATCGACTTTGACTGCTTTTCCTGATACTCTCCTTGGTACAATGTTTCAAGAACGTAATAGATCAATGCTTCATCCTAGGTAGGTATAGATGTCATTATTACTAATTATATATTGTATACTTACTATTATTAAATTCTTAATCCTCTTAGGAATGGTAACGAATACTTTATTGATAGAAATGGCTATGCATTTCGATATATTCTTGAATTTTATCGTAATGGTAAAATATTATGGAGTGAACGATCAGATAAAAACACCGTTTCTGTCACCAGAGAAGAATTAGATCAAGAAATTGATTATTTTCAAATACCTGTTAAAGATGTTTCATTAACTTCAGGTGAAAAAACTGTAGCTGCTAAAGTTGATGCATTTGTTGCTGCACTCAAGGAATTGATCCATGAAGCAATGGATCAACTTCAAACTGAGATTCACCTGAAATTTTATGAAGATGGTCAACCAGGTCTACAATATTGGAGTCCAGCGTACCGACAAAGTGCCATTGTTGAAAATATTTTGAGGCCATTTAACATTGTAGGTTATGTAATTCTGCAACAGTTTGGCGATACAATAGAAAGACATCTTAAATCTGAAATTCCTGAAATATCCTGGCTTCTTAATGAAGGTACTCCTCGATTTCCACCTGATCTTCCACCAGACTTTGATTCTCGTGCTTCATTTATTGGTGGTTCAGGTGGTCCTAATGGAACAATCGGTCCTCTAATAAATAATAATCGACCTTCATTTTCATCTTTCGCTATTGGACAAAACTCTATCAATAACCAACCAAGTAATCTTCAAACTAATCAAATAAATAATAATAACTCATCCCAACCATTATTTGGAACTTTGGGAAATTTGATTGCTCAAATAAACACCAATAATCAACAAAATAATATTTCATCTAGTGCTGCTACTACTGGACCGGGGATAGGATTAAACATGTTTAGTAGTGTGACCGCTGCACCTTCTTTTAATCTATTTGGTAATACTACTGGAGTAAATGCGTATAATAGAAACCCTATATTCCAATCTAATGGATTTGGTACATTTACAAATGTTCAAACAACTATTCCGTCATTTGGAGCATTTGGATTTAATCAGCCGATTATTCAGACTACAAATGATAATAATAGTTTCGGATTCAATTCTCAACAGACTAGCCTACCATCTTTTGGAAATATTACAAGCATTCAATCTGGGACATCTTTTGGATATGGAAATATACAACCAGCTACAACTGCAACTAGTTTCAGAGTTGCTATTACCTCGCCAACATTTATGACTAATAATAATCAACCAAATAGATTTGTTGTTCCAGGTAAGTAACTTATTGCAATGGTTGGTAATTATTATGCTAATTATTATCGTAGATTAGGTTCATTTATTACAAGAAACCAATATTGTTTATTTAGGGAATTTTACTTTAAATCCAAGGATTACTTCTAATGATACAGTTTTTCGTCGTCGTCCTCGAAATGATGGAAGATGCCTTGACTTGGTTATAAAGATTGTTTACGATTACTCTGTTGCAAATATTTTGGCAAACACTTGTCTTGCTAATGATTAATAACGTGTGTGTTAGCTTGATAAATGTTTGTCAAACTTTTAGATTCTTTTTGTCAACACTATCACAGAATACACAGAATAAGTTCATAAATCATGTATATTTCATAAAGACTTCAATAAATATGTAAATATGCAACATATTTTTAAGATTCCAATTTTTAAATGTTTAATAATTGATAATATTATCTATGTAGATGATACTTTTATGAATTGCAATGAAGTAACATAACTGGTTTTTTGTTAAAATAAGCAGGATGTTTAATAGAATAGAATTTTCGGGATTATTTGTCGATTTTTATAATGAAGTTCTATTTTTATAGTAAAGTTCCATATTCAAAATCCGTTCAATTATGTAATAATAGGGCTCTAATTTTAATTTAACAATTATAACTCAAGAATATTAAGAATATCATAGAAAATGCATTTTAGTCAACCAATTATTTCAGGATAAACAATGTTGTAAGTGATTATGTTTTGCACGTACTTTTATTAATAGTTAAAATGTCTCAACCAGCAAAAACTTAATAAGAGAACAATATATAGAGATTGTACTCGTCAAGAAAATTTCTACCCGGATATTATTAAATTATCCGGTTATCCGGATAATTTATTATAACCATATACAGTAATAAAAATGTCCAATCTCTACTAATATAAGCTTAATGATCTGCCATTATTTCGCTTTAGCCAATCCAACCTAACATGAAATTGTCATTAATTACATAATAGAGTTTCAAATAAAAATAAAGCAATTCAAAAAAAAGGACAAACCATATTATTTTGGAGATCATAAATCGAATAGAATTTACGTAGGAAGACATCACCAACTATAGAATGAAATAGAATGAAACTTTTAAATATGGGATTCATGATTTCAATTATATGGAATAAAAAATACTCACTTATCCAAATAGGACCCAACGGTTCGGGAATGTCAAGACCCGTAAACGCGGAAATACATTGGCTTTGAACTAGGAAAGATCAACATTAATGGTAATAAACCTTGACATAAAAATAGATAAGAGTGATGAATAATAATACCTTTCAAAACATATTCCGAGCCATTCAAAGTAAATAATTTGCTATTAAATTGCAAGCTGAAATCAGGTAAAGATGGTACTCTGTCACAGTCAATTATATATTGACCGGCAAAGTTTCTCTTGCCACCAATTGCTTTATGAATCAAGTCTGCAATAGAAATAGGTACTGCTATAAGAGAAGTTCCGGTATCAATCGCAGCACCAGTTCCTTCCATTTCTACTTCTTCTCCACCAAAAACAATTTTTTCTAATTCGATTTCCCAATAACCCTTTCTTCTAACTGGAACCCAATGAATGGGTTCATCAATATGAGATTCATCATAACCACCGAAAATCAGTTCTCCACCAATAGCATTATTTTTATCAGCATTACTAAGCCAAAACGAAAAAATCGGTGTATCAATAAGTTTACGATTTACTATATGATAAAAAGGAGGAACAGCACCTTTGACAGCAATGTTATCATAACCTTTAAGAACATTTTATAATGAATAAGTGTTATGTATATAATGTGTATAATATAATACAATAATAAGAATGATAAAAACAAGCTTACCAAGTCCAAAAATACCATCGAAGCGACCAAAAGTAAAAACTAAGCCAGGTTCTTTAACGGCTTCACCAAAATCCTGGTCAATAACCTTAATATCCGCTATTTGTAAAACATCCTACAAGAAAGATTCATTGTTAAAACAATTTAAACATTCGAAATCTAAGAAAAGAAACTTACATTACTAATAATTCCTTCTAAACCTCCAGAAGCATAGTGAATTTCAAATTCAGTTCCGTTAGGTTTGAAGGTACTAGATCTGCCTGAATCAAACCGACGATGAAGGAAGCAAGCGATCGAAGTACAATGGGTTGATGGAACCCATAAATTCGACGATCCTGTATCAAATATTACATTGAATGTTTGCGGTGGCGTACCAAGAGTAATTTCGCCAAAATACTATAATTGAATTATTATCAAGGTTTGTTTTTTTTTAGGTATTCATTGTTTAC
>CAJVPZ010003096.1:0-11439 GCA_910592135.1 Racocetra fulgida | reverse complement strand
TTTTTTAAGTGCTCTTCTCTTTTTCTTAATACAAGAAACCTTGTTTTCTATATTAATTTTGCAAAAAAGTGTTGTTTTAGTTTTAATCGACTAGAAATTTTGTTAAAATTAAAGATCGCCTGAGGTTCCTTGTATAGTATAGCCGTACTGGATTTCCAAACTTTAATTCTTTTGTACTGTTTATTTTTACTTATAAAATTGGGATCTACAGAAAAGAGTTTTTTTTTTACTTCGTGAGTATAGTTATAAATATGATGAAATAGATTTAATAGACTAAGTGTATCTAATAATGCTAAAATATATATTTTAAAAATTTATATGCATTAATACTGTTTTATGAAATTTATATACAATAATCTTAAAATATACATTTTTGCTGATTTTAACTTAAAATGCAAAATATGCCAACCAATATCTAAACTTTAAATAAATCTTTGATGAGCTAATATATAATAATATGCATTGGCTCATCATTATATTAAAAAAAAAAATTTAAAAAAAAAGTTTTATTTTTAGTAGTATGAATAATGAATTAATTGCTAATTTATCAACAAATGCAACAAATGATTAACTTATTGCATTTGATTATATTTATACTGAGGATAAAGAAGTTAATGAAGGTCTTACTGAAGAAAAGATTTTAGAAATTATACAAAGTGAAAATAAGGAAGAGGAAGAGGAAGAACAGAAAGAGAATACTATCGAAGAAGTAAAAATTAGCTATATAGAGGCTGAAAACTATATGAATTAAACATTAAGATTTTTATATAAACAGAAACCAGAATTTAGAGAAGTTGAAGAAGTAAAAGTTTTATAAAAGTTGTACAAGAGAGTTAGATTAAACATTATAAAAAACTTTAAACAAACTGATCTCAACTCATTCTTAAATGTCGAATGATATAAATTTTTTTTATTAGAGTAGAAATATTTATTGAATATGTAACTATATTTGTGGATTATTAATTCATATTTTGTATGAAACAAATGGTCAATAGCGATTTTTTTGATTATAATTTTAATCACATGAAAATGATTCTATTGGTCAGCTCTATATACTGAACAGTTTGATATAGAGAGTGCGACTATATATAATGAACTTATTCTATCCCTTAAACCATATAGCATATATATTTATATGCTTAAATTTTTAAAGACCTATTACTTAAAATTTTATTAGATCTTACCTTTCTACTTTCTAAGCAAAAATAAAAGCATTCTATATGCTTAATGCTATGTAATACCTATTTTATAATTTTTTTTTATAATGTTTCAGAAATTAGTTATCTAATGTAAATTGTAATAGGATTATAATAGGACTTTGATGTCTAAATTTAATATTAAAAAAGAAACCAGCATGTAACACTTATAAAGATTCTTACAATTGTCATACAAAGGTTTCTTTTATAATACAATATTAAAGTTGATCAAGAATTCTTTATGATTAACTTTATTATTAGTTTTTGAAACAATGCTATAGAGATATAGCAGCTTTAAGTTTTGGTCACAAAGCATACTTTATGACCATCAAGTGAAGTTTTGCTTTTTGTTTAGACCACATGAAGTGTACCATTGCTGTAACTGTGAAGTGTACCATATAACATAGGTTTCTGAAAGTTGCTATGACCAATTAGAATGAAGTTTTTGCTAAAAAATTTTTTTTTTATATCTAAATTTTCTTCTAAAAATTTAAGCATACAAATTTGTATACTAAAATATATAGTTTAAGGAATAATGAACAAAAACCTTCAGACTCTTCAGTTTGGTATATCCAGAGTCAACAGTACTTAATTGGAATTATTAACTATATTTTTAAGAATTACTAGCTTTTGTTTAGTATATATCTGTAATTTATTAACTTTTTATTAAAAATATCTATTAAAATAAACACTGTGCAGAGTGTGGCGACTTAGTGAAGTTGGTAAGTTGTCACACCCCAAGTGGTAGAACAAGAGTTCGAATCCTACTGATGACGAAATTCGAATTTTACAGAATGTGTTATGGCAGACTGTGTGTAATCTAATGGATCAGCAGATCTGTAGCTTTGGTTATACCAGCTTGTACTGAAAGAACGTAGAACTATAGTTAATGCAAGAGTTACACAAACTCCAAGTGAAGTATTTGTGTAAATCCAAGGGCTGGGACATATGGAATCCTGCTTGACAAGTCCCGAATAGAGAGGTAGCACAGATCTTTGATGGTGCTACATAAAGGATTATCACCAAAGATCCAGAAACTGAACAGGACTGAGATGTTCGGCAAGGCACTATACCAACCAGGCTATCAGTATATTCTGAAAAAGGAATTCACCCTTCTGGGCTATCTGGATTGGAAGTTTAAGGACCAGTGAAATGGTAGGTGGTCTGTAAAGTGGATACTGAGGTTTGGGTAAACTCTACAAGGGTAGGAGTAGGTAATAGTAGCAGCTTCGGCTCACAAGTACTTATTCTTAGACTTGGCGTAAGTTACCGAAAGTCTAGGTTAGCTGGATTGTGAGTATGGAAAGCTCTAGCAATAATGCCTTGAGGATAAATTGGTTCTAAGGCTACAGTAAACATCTGGAACTTTTGACTGACAAATGTAACGGAGTGTTCCGATAATATAAGGGGGCAGTGTATATTATAGAGGGTTTAAATAGGTAACCTCCTAGTTAAGTTATAAGTATGGTAGCTAGTATAGAACCTATGATATACAGTTATCTATACGTGGACTACTTAAATAGACGCTAAAAAGGCACATGTGTGGCTAGTTGTACTTTCTAATGTAATTGGAATTCTGTTGTGAGCTCTTCGCTCATTATACTTGAATAAAAACCCTATGCCAAAGACGCTAGTTAATAAAAAAATAAAAAAATAAACACTGTGCCAAAAATTTCTTAAACTTTGAAGATATCTCAACAACCACCAAGCCAAATTCAATAAACTTTTTTTATTTTAATTTTACAAATTTGTAGAATTCAAATAAAAAAAAGTTCATCAAATTTGGCTTGGTGGTTGTCAAAACATCTATTAAATACTGCACCAAAATTTTTCTTAAACTTTGAGTAAAGATATCTTGACAACTACCAAGCCAAATTTAATGATCTTTTTTTATTTTAATTCTACAAATCTATAGAATTCAAATAAAAAAAGTTAATCAAATTTGGCTTGATGGTTGTTGAGATATTTTTGCTCAAAGTTAAAAAAAAACTAAAAAAAAAGATCTACAAGAGGTATGAATAACAAAATTAGTGTATAAATAATGGCAGCCTATTTTATATTTATTGAATAAAAAATTAATTTAATAATTTATAATAACTTAACATATGAAATATGATCAACTCTCTCTAACGATCACTCATATCAAACTTACAGCTAATGAAAACAGAAACTTGTTGGAGAAAAATAGAAGAACAACTACAAATAATGGTTTTTACAGAGGTCAAGTCTTGTCATATTCTTTCTTCAAACTTCTCTGTATATTCAGCATGCAAGTTAAAAGTATTCTTATACAAGATAACTGGCAAGAAGGTGGTGCCTTTGTGCAAAAAATTTTAATAGAAGCTCTGCTTCTGCTGACGAAGTTAAAAATAGTTGGTCTAAAGAGAACAATAAGCGAGTTTTTAATATACTCTTTACCAAAGTTTAAGGATATCCGCAAACCAAAACCCTCTACTAAACTCCACTCTTTGCACTTTTTAAAATTTTCAACAAAAAGTGGGAAAATGGCGTACTCCTAACAAAAAATTGACACAGTAATGGCTGCTAAAAAAGGAAAGTCACGTATATGTGTATGTGTCTACTTTAAAATAAATAGTGTCAGATAATGTGATAACATTTGAAACATTGCAGAAGACCTGCTGACCTAGTTGGGATAGCACCAAAAATTTCGACCTTGGAGCTCTACTTTAAAACTGAATAGTTTTTAATATTTTTATATCCTGGATATAGATATAAATAACTAACATAGAGTTTAGTTTAGTTTATTTGTAATATTATATAATTTTTACAATCTGGCACAGGTTTAATAGTAATATCTTTGTTTCTTTTTTTTGTTTTTTTTTTTTTTCGTTATTTGTTTTATTTGGTTTTATTAGTTTAGGTAGACCAGAACTTGACACTATAGTATTTTCCTATTTTTGTTATGCCCTTTGTATTTGTGTTTGTATTTCATTTTGTAAAAAGGAAAGCTAACTTTGATATAATATGTGGCACCAGCTCATAACCAAAAGATAACTTCTAGTAAGTTAGGACCCGAAGAGGCTTGAAGTCTACTGAGGCAAGTCATACCTGGCGAAAGCATGAGCACATCACTTTATAGGTAGATTAATTATAGCTATTATTAGGGAATGTAAATTTCTTAATATAGTTTAATCTCAATAAAAAGTGGCAAAACAGACGAATTATAAAAAAAAATTTATAATAACTTAATTAAAGTAATATATTTGTATATATTATTTTGATTATATAAAACTTTTTATATTAAAAAATTATATAAAGAGTATGGTGACTTAGTGAAGTTGGCAAGTTGTCGCACCCCAAGCAGCAGGACTAGAGTTCAAATTCCACTGGCAATGAAAATTCGAATTTATAGAAAATGCATTTGGAAGACTGTATCCTATTGGGTTATAGAACCTGTAATGATAGTTATACCAGCTTGTACTGGGAGGTAGTGGAACATGTAGTATAATATACAAGTTATACAAAATCTGAGTGAATCTACTGGATAAATCTAGCGAATTTACAGGATACGGGAGCCTGCTTGGTAAAACCCGAGTGGAGAGATAGCACAGATCTTTGATGGTTACTATGTAAAGGATGATCAATTGAATACCAGAAAACCAGACAGGACTGAGATGTTTGGCAAAACACTATACCAACCAGGCTATCAGATAACCGGAGAAAGAGTTCCGCCCTTCCAGGTCATCAGATTGAAAGTTTAGATTTCTGAAGATATAGGAGGGAGTCCTTAAAGTAGATACCGAGATTTGGGTGAACTCTACAAGGGCAGTAGTAGGTAACTGTAGCAGCCTCAGCTCGCAAGTACTTGTCCTTGGACTCGGTATAAGTTACTAAAAAAGTCTAGTCTGGAAATGTATAAGACATAGAAAGA
This sequence comes from Racocetra fulgida, assembly GCA_910592135.1. Taxonomy (NCBI): domain Eukaryota; kingdom Fungi; phylum Glomeromycota; class Glomeromycetes; order Diversisporales; family Gigasporaceae; genus Racocetra; species Racocetra fulgida. Next base: position 6,351 of record CAJVPZ010003096.1, on the reverse strand, counting down.
TTAGAGAGGTATATACTACACCTTCCTTAGAGTAACCCGGTAAGTATGAAAACCCTACTAGATTATCTACTGAATTAGAGCACAAGTAGTGTAGCATATGTCAATTTGAGTGGTCTTCAATGAAGCAGCATGAGGCTATGGGTTGACATAATTAAGGTGGTGATGCAGAACAGGGACACCAGAGAGTTTAATTAGATAGTTCAAATAATAGTAAGTTATAGGCATGACATCTAGTGTAGATCCTAGTAATAGGTAGCTACTTAATTAGGTGCTCAAAAGGTGCAGGTATGGTTAGAATATACTCTCGTTAACCAAGAATGTACTACTAATATACCTAATAAAAATTCACCCTTTTGTGACATTGCGAAGGTAAAAAAAAAAAAAATTTATATATGTAATTTGATTGGATAAAAACATATGATATAATAACTTAAAATAATATGATCACTGATCATATAACCATATGACCAGTGGTCATTTAGTTACAAGCTTATGACCTGGTCATAACCCATCACTACCAATAACTACATATAATACATATCCTGTGTACTATTCAAATTTTTTGAATTCTCTAAATAGATATGTATGTAAATATATATTATTCGGCAAAAATTTTTGAATAACAAAAATTTGATTTAACTGAACAAATTAACATGTGCCGCTAAGCGGCATGTGTCAGCCAATCATTTGCCAGGTTAAGCCAAATTTCTGTTATTCAAAAATTTGCCAAATAATGATATTATCTGAATTTATAATTTATAATCATAATTGGTAAGAAGTTGTCAGCTGAGTTTCAATTCAAATAAACATGAATATTTCGTAACATATGAAAAAAATAACAAACAGAAATAAATTCATGATCATAAGAGTTTGTCAGATAATGTATTATTATACGTATTTATTAAGGATTTATACAAGCTAATTAGATAAATTGGATCTATTTCATAAACTTCTTAGAGTCAACTGACTCTGCATATTAGTCGACTTAAATCGACTTGAGTCGAGTCGTTAGCATCCCTACTTTCAAGTAGGGCTGTTAAAAGTCCAATCTTTCAGTCCAGACTCTGTAAATAGGGACTTTTATTAGAAGTCAATCATTGAGTTTAGTCCATGCATATATATACCTCGATATAAATTAATCAATCATATGGATGGCTCCTGATCACAAATTGGAGCAAACAACATACATTTAGCCAATTATATAGATCACAAATTGGAACAAACAACATGCATTTAAATTTTGTCTGGGACAGGCTTGATTTGGTTCGAAAATGTCTGTGTGAAGTCGACTCAAAAACTGGGTTTGGCGAGCTTTTTAACAGCCTTACTTTCAAGAATAGATTAGTGAGTCCACCAAAATTCAGCAAATCGGCCCGAATTTAGGATCAGTGATGGGCCAGATCAAAGTGGCATTAAGCAATAATACCGGCCGATTATATTATAGCAAAATGGGACGCATCAAACTAAAACACGGCTTATGGCTTTTTTTTAAATTTTGAGAAAATCACGTTTAAAATTTCGTGTAACAATAACAATGACGATCTATTATTAGTATTCTAATTTTAGATAACGGCTAACCATAAAAAAAGAAGGCATCAACATTTTAAATATCTAAAAGAGTGTCTACTTTATATGACTGTATGGTTAACTCATTTTTGCAAAAAATGCCATAAGCCTTGACGCAACCCAAATTATCATCTGGGCAGCTTTACTTAGTGCATAGGTTGCCACTTTATTAGTAAAATTTTGGGTGATTTTAGAAAAAATTTATTAACTCCGGCCTATTCTGACCAAAATTCGGACCGATTTGCTGTATTTTGGTGGACCCTACTTTCAAGACCCTATTTTTATACAATACAGCACTGGTTTAGCGAATTGAGCTTGTTTTCAACATCTTGGATTAACATTCATCCAATCACATGACCAGTCGTGCCTGTGTTTTCGAAATAAGGGAGGGTCGGGTATTCAGAATTGAATAAATTTAGTACCATTCGATTCGTTTTACTGAGACGAATCGAATGATACAAAAATTAATCAATTCTGATCAAAGCTTGAGGAAAGCTGGGTATTATGGTGTAGTTATTATGCTTTTTTCTCTTTTTCCTCTTTAGGGCAGTTGCAGGAAGAGATCAGTAAAGTACCAAATATAAAAAAGGATATCTTAACACAATATGAATATCGATACGCATACGTAGTGCGCCATAATACAAAAAACATAACACTTTTTAGATAGATTTTGGAAGGTTCAAATATTAAGTTTTTTTTAAATATATAATTATTAGATAGAAAATCGAATATTATTTTATTTCGATAAATTTTGTGAATAAATATGCTTTTTCTAAAAATTTTTGCTACGTATTAGCAATCCTTAAATGCGCCATAATACCCGACCCTCCCTTATATGTCTAAATAAATACGTATCAATCTTACGCATATATCAGATATGATAAAGTTATCAGTATATTAATGCAAAATAATTTTTAACTCCGATACATATATGGTAATCAATAAAATCAGAAGTTTCAAATAATTGAAAATCGAAAAGGCACAATAGAATCCAACTCCTTTACCATTTTCAATTGCTGTATCCTATTCAATTGCCTATTCATTACGCCTACAAGTTACTTAAGTTACTTAACAATGTTATAATTGATCAGTATCAATTCTCCTTTATTACAGAGTGATTATGTATACTAGATATTTCGTAGCACGATATAAATGCTTCGCATAGTAAGTTTCTAAAAAAATAAATCCGTAATTTAAATGCGTGCATTTTTGTTTAGGGATGCTTGCGCATTTAATTTTTCTGCATGCAAGGAGTTCTTTTGTTCCACCAATTTGATTTTATTAAGGAGGGATAGTTTTTTTTTTTATTAGGGGTCAGCATTTTGCAAAAATACTGTTCTTGGTGGATCGTTGGTGCTGTCCTTGATAGGATAGAAAAAGCCAATTTACGTACTGTTCCTAAAGGTTACATATTATCGAAGTAGTAAAAACATGACAGAATTTGGCAGCCTTATGATTATTGCTCAATCCGATTATAAGTACAAGTTAAAAAAAAAAAAAAAAAAGGAAAGAAACGCATCTATGGTGTTTTGCACCTATTATGTTTTTATTGATTTTCTAAATTTTTGACACTAAATTTTTTACATTAAGGTTAGTACTTGCAGTTAGAATTAGAGTTTGGGAAGGGTTTTTGGGGGCATAGAACATTGTTACTTTGAACACCTCACACCGATTAATTGGTCTGTTTTTGAGATAATATATTTTGCCAAATTTTTATATTATAAATTTTAACGTTAAAAGTAGGTGGTAGTGTATTATTTTGGAAAACAAAAAACGTTTACTGTTTATTAAGCAGTAAATTATTAAATAACAAATTCTTTTTAATAAAAAAATAATAATTATCATTATACAATCAAGCGCATAAACATCACAATGATGCAGATTATAACTTCATTTTAGAAATAAAACAATAAATTGCAAATAGGCGAAATATTTGTACAAATAAAGTATGAAGGCTATACTATAGTAACCTCTTTACTAAAATAATAAAGCAAAAATTATCAGACATCATTAAGATAAATTGTAAAAAAAAAAAAAAAAAAAAAAATACTTACGAGTAAGCAGCACATCTTGGACCAAATGTAGTATTACCAAAAGCTCTGAGGATAACTGAATGAGGAAGTGACACTCCTGGAGCAACATAAAAATGAACAGAAGTAGCTGCATGACCGGGTTTCATATCAATTCCTTTTTTCCATACAACACCCAAAAGTCCTTCTTCCTCCTTCAACATTTCACAGTCGATACACATATCAACTTCTGACGTTGGGTCTTTCGCCCACATGACAGTAATGGTAGAATCGTTTTTAATCTTTACGGGCTCGTTGTTCTTATCATCATGTGCATAAGGATATACAAATCTGAACCCTAAGTAAAAGGTAATAACCGAGTTTAATATATTTCGAATTTAACAGTTGATCGAGAAAACATTAAAACAAAAAGTTGGTACCTTTGCATATTGTTTTAATATCATATTTGTTATTTTTATGTTTTTTTTTATGGTTCTTATTGTTATGACCACGTTTCTCTAAATCTAGACATATAAGAAAGTATTAAAATGTGATCTTTTTTTTCTGTTGCGAAACAATGTACTTTAATGAATGCTTACTTTCATTTAGATCTAAATCGGTTGTTCCATAAGAAGTATAGATCAAGGCGAAGATGAATAATAATGCAAAAATCAATCTCTTGTTTGAAAGCATCATTTTCTTTTTTAAAAAACTACAAAAAGAGAAAAGATATTGCGAGGAATGAACCAACAATTCAAGGATATTTATATCAAAATACGTTCTATATCTATTGAGACTTTCAACACACGAAAAAGTACTGCCATCAGGGATGTGCATAATCGCACGAATTAAAATATATGGGGTGCTGCAGAAAAATGGCTTCCTTTAGCCAATTATACGTATCATGTCTTAGTCCTTTTCATTTCTCCTGCAATCGATGTCCACTTTTCATTCTAGGAGAAAACGCCGCAAATACATTTATTTTATGTAATCCTGAACAATTTTATGCAAGTTGAGCTTCATGTACTTTTTTTCAAATTATTTGGGTTTCCATTGACAGTTATTGATTTTAATGATGGGAACACAATGTGTGCAATTAAATTACATACGTACGTACCTATCGCTATGTACATTTAATCTTGCCTTTTGACTTGCATTGTCATGTAGTACATATCAACAATTTTGTATTTGAAGTAGATTCACTTAAATCTTGCTATATCGATATTGCTCGAGTCCCGTCTGTTTATACAATATACGATAATTATATTATTCAGTTCAGTCAGATCTCAAAAATTAATAAATTTACTACGTTATTACCTGTATACCTTAATTATCGTTATATATATGAGCATTAACGTTAATGCTAAGAATTTTTTTATTTTATTTGTGCTAACAATTTACATTGAAAATTTTCGATTTGTGCTTTCTAAAAGTTATCTGCATTAGAGTTCTAGATCTTTTTTTGAAACAACCTGTCCTAACATAATTTACCCCTTATTGGCAAAGTTTGCCAACTTCTATGGTGTAAGCTTAAAACCAATATCATGTGATTTTTAATAGCTATTCAAATAGAATTTTGCTAAAGATCACCACAGGTGATCTATTATATATGATTTTAAAGAACCGAGATTTAGAGTTAGGTTAAGTAGAGTTAGGATAATAAAATTGAAATTATATGTAAAATTCTGTGCTGAAAACTTTTAATTAGTGTTCGAAGATTTATTATCATAGAAAATATCATCTTATCGACATTTTTTGGCCCTTTTTATTAGTTTCGCTACTGTTTTGGTTACACGAGATTCTACGATTTGATTGGTCGAACATATGAGCGGTGATAATCACCTGCAGATGGGTAATTATTTTTGAATTCAGACCAAAATTTTATCACGTCATATATAAATTGGTACATAATTACCATATTCAATTGAATCAACTAATTTTACAAATCTTTGAACCTAAATCTGAACTGAACTTTAAATTTATGAATTTGAACTAAATTTGAACTTAAATTTTTGATTCAGTTCAAGTTCAATTCAAGTTTATAAATATATGTTTAAGTTTAATAATTTATATATAAATTTTTATATAAAACAATATTATTTAGAATATAAAGATAGAATTAAAGATGTTGCAACTTAATAAAGTAGTAAAGTTGTTACATTTCTAAGCAGTATATCTAAAGTTTAAATTTTATTAGTAACAAAATTTGAATATTCTGTTGTGTATTATAGTTACTATTTTTATTAATCAATTAAATATTATATCTATAATCAAGATTATATCAGATATTATTTAGCAGTATTGTTAAATCACATCACTAGTATTCAACACCACTATACTTTATAACTCAAAATTTCATTTATAAAACTACTTTTGGGGCTTTAACAAAAAAAATTTATTATAAAATTTTGGTATAAATTATACCTTTGCTCCATCCTAAGCCTAAATTCTTACCTTAATATAAAATTTAATTTTCATTTTAATAAAAATTATTTTGATCTATATATTATATGATTTTTATATATGTGATGTTGAACACCATTAATATGATATATAATTTTTTGTTTTTAGTATCTAAAAAGAATATCAAACATTTGTATAATATATAAGTTATACAAATCTTATGTGAAATAGCCAATTTAATCTAAGAGATTAGAAGATATAAAAGTTTGCATAGAAAGTTCTAAATAAAAAAATAGTATAAATTTTCAATAGTGCTACATATAAGATTATCATCTAGAGAACTAAACACCAGAAATAAACTAAACAAGAACTA
>CAJVPZ010003095.1:0-11439 GCA_910592135.1 Racocetra fulgida | reverse complement strand
TCTAGTTTCTTCCATATTAGTAGGGTCGGTTTGAAAAATCTCAGGTTTGAGCAATTGGTCTAGTAATGGAAACAGTACTACATCGAAGATGACAACCCATTCCGTAACACCATGTGAGACAAGCTCTGGGTCAAGTAGCGATCGTTGAAGGAACGAGGTGGCACATTGCCTAACTTCACGGCATGGATTATAACATTGCTGACTAAGACCGGTAAGAATTGGAAGCCAATAAGTTGACCAAGCTATAAAGTAAAAAAAGATTAGCAAGGTCAAAGTTCAATTTAATCAGTTAAGTCTAAAGAAGATACCTTCTCGTGGGGGTGTTTCTGACTCTATTAGCAATTTCGGTATCTGATTATATAGAATGTACAACAACTCGACAGCTTTACGTGCCCTATCAATGATAGCCGATTGGCTTAAATGTGAAGAAATTTAAAATTTATAAATGTATTAAAAGGTTGATATTGTGGATGTATTATGTATATTTATATATTCAAAAATTGAATGTAAATTTGCATACGTTTTGGATATACGAGTTCTTGGTGTTCGCATATAAGACTCGTGAGGTGAATCCTGTTCTAATGCAGATGATGCAGCAGATGCAAATTCGGCCAGCAGTTCGACGCATTCATTAAAATTATCACTATTAATATTTTTGTTTTCTCGAACTAATGAAGAAATTGCGTCAAAAGAATATTTAGATGCTTGTGGATGTGTTGAAGTTGCGTGAAGAAGCGTAAAAACTGTTTTCCAAGGTCGCTTTCCCCTAAATAGTGATATTTGGTATTGATAAACATGATTATGTCATGAACCACATAAAAAGAATATAAGTACTACCTGATGTAGGCTGCATCTGATTTTATAAGATTTAAAATACCAGCCATCATTTGCTCACCCACAGAATTAACTACATCAAGTGGTAAAGCTCCCAAAAGCTCTAAAGTTTGAAGTATATCAGAGACCATTTCATCCTAATGATATATGTATTAATATCCTTTCAATAAACAACTAAGCAACACAAATATTAAGTACTTATATTACCTTATGCGTTAATCGAATACACAATCTCAATAATGCAACTACAGTTCGTTCTACCAGTAAAATACTGTTATTCTGGGATTCTCTAAGAATATCAGTTATATGTTCAAAAAGGATAGGCCTGATAACCACGAATAAATTTAATAAAATTAGATACAGATAATGGTGATCATATTTAAAAGGTTTATAATTACTACAATGGTGCAAAATGTCATGTGAAAAAATTATAAATTCATATATTCCAAAGGTAAGTTATTTTACATTCATTGTTTTTCTATTCAATTTATCTAAACCAATACCAAAATTATATCGATAGCGAATTAAACCACGCGATCTCAACCTACATTATGATTTGTAGATCATCAATTTCAACCGTCCTAATTAAAATCTAGATGCCACCCGGATGATTACCACTCTCAACTATTTAATACTTTGACTATTTGGCCAACCTCCAACCATAATGCATAGCAGTTCATTCCAGATGGCACAAATAATTTTCCTAAAATCAGCAATTTAAACTGTGAAAATATCATTGAAGATGACTCGAATGACTATTTTAAAGGCATACAACTATTCTGCAAACTTTAGGGATTCAAAATGCTTTAAACAATAAAGTTAGCCAGATCTTAATCGAAATAAGTTCGTTTTCAGCTAGACAAATTTGCAGCTTCACTTTAATATTAAAAGTGAAATTGCAAATTTTGTTTAGTTAAAAGTGAACACATTTAATAAAGACCCAGACAAATTTAATGCTTAAAGGCATTTTTAAACTCTCAAAATTTATAGGATGGCTGTACGGCCTTAAAATGAAGCGTCGTCTGTCAAAACGTGGCATAGTGAGATTAAAAAAATTATGAAATTAATTGTAACGTAGGATGTTGTTGATCAATTATCTATATTAATGTCTGATTATACTGAGAAATTGTTACAAATACCATATTACATACAATTAATCTTGTGTAATTATCCTTTTTTTTAATCTTATTATGCTACGTTTTGATTGATGATGCCTTAAATTATCTAAATCTTCGTCGATAATATCTTTGCTCAAAGTTTAAATTATTATTAAATCTTAATTAGGACCATGTAGGGCAAGTTCATATGATTTAATTTAATATTAACCTTATTGGTTTCGATAAAATAACTTACCATTAAGAAAATATATATTTAAAAGGTTTTTTTCAGATGACGAAAAAGCTTAGCCATCACAGTAGGAAAAAGTACCATAAATGCTGAATCCGATCCCGATTTTGTAAAGTGACATTAATCATTAATTCTAGGAAAAACACTGCAGCTGGATCATATGAGCTACCACGTAAAGGAGCTTGTGACGTAGTTGGACTGGGTGCTGGAGATAAGGAAGGATATCCAATCTTAGTATCACCAATCTTAGTAGCAGTATTACCATCTGCAATAAATTTGAGTGCCTTCATGAGGTATTCAAGTGAAGGTTGCTCCAATAACCTTTATAAATAGCATAAAGGTCATAAGTATATAAGCAATAGCAATATTCTTATATAAAGTAATAATCAATACCTTATATCAGCGAAAAGCTCTTCTAAACGGCATACGGAAACACAGTCTACTGTACACATACTACATTCTATTTCTTCATCCGTAGGGTCACTACGTGAAGATTCATAATTCCCTGAATAGGGTGATAATAGGTAAGATGATAATGCAGATAAGAGTGAATTGTCACGAGATCTTTCTTGTTTAGATTGTGGTGCGGTTTTTGGTTTTAATGGGATAGTAGTAGTTCCAGCTAGAAAGTCTTCCACTTGTGACATAGAAGCAGGTAACAAAGAATTGACAAAAAGGTTCTTAATAATCTCCAAGATCTATAAGTTATGAAATAACAGTTAAAAGTAGATATTTGTTTTTAATCATGGATAATGAATAAACTTACGTATTTCCAACCTTCTCTGAGTATATTACCATGCTCATTAGCAACTGCGAATAAAACTACAGCAGCCAATTGTCCTTTGTAATTTCGTCCAAATTGTATGGAAAGATCACTAACTGTAATTTCTGTATTTCCAAATTTTACTAATGGATTGTTAGCTGTCTCATTAGAATAATGAGCTCCTAATAGTCCAGTCATTTTAGATAGAGACATAATTATATAGTCGAAAACGTCATATAACTTATATTGTGCAGATAATAATGCACACTGATGAAATCCAGTGATGGCTTTTTGCAGAGTAGCATCATTCGGCGCAGTGCTAAATGCTGAAAATTTTTTGGTATTATAAATGAATTCAATCTGAAAATAATCAATTTAATTTACATTATTTCTATACTCATATTACGCACCATACGAAATTGCCGCGACAGTAGGTTTCCACACTGCTGTAAACATATCCTTGTCATATAAAGAGGTATCACATATTATCAATGATCCTAATATAATCAAGTAAGTGAATAAATATTGAAAATTTTTTGTTGTATTCATTCATTTACAACTATTATTATACCAGCATTTTCTGCTCTGCGCAAAAGTTCTTTCCACGCATAGTTGAACCCAAGCTGTCCCTCATGCTCTTCGGGCATGATGATTTCTCTTTTGCGGATAGCATCATAAATAGCATGCTAACGTATTAAAAAAATATTAACCATAAAGAAACATTTTGCAAAAATCTTAGAAAGCTATAAGCTTACTAGATATTCAGGTGAGAAATTTTGGCCATTATTAACGTTTCGGAGATTTTTCATATAGTCTTCAATTGACATACGTCGCTGTGTTCAGGTGAAAGATCTAATTTAAGTATGTTTATTTATTTGAAATAATCCAACGATACATACTCTAACTTGAGGGTTATGTAAATCTGTGTTTAACATTATAACCGAATAAGATAAAACAAATGTAGCGTCTTGTGTCGCAATTTCCTCTAAATTTAAAATTTTGAGAAATTTAATTCTTATAGACGAATTCATAAAATGCATAATTGGAATAATCAAAAAATATTCTTACGTGGCCCAGAGGCAAAATATGTTTCAGCAAACGTCTCCATTATTCGTTCAATCTGTTGCGCTTCACCTGGTAGTCGGAAAGACTCTAACATCTCTCTCATAGCTTCATCTATTCGTTTCTTACAAATTTCATGGGCAACATATCAGTTTTAACTGCTAATTCACACCTATCAAATTATAGATTTAATACATACTCCTTCAAAATCAAAAAGTTTTACAAATGCCTTAAGTACATCAATGTTTGATGGTTTCGACAGAAAATCACCCAAAAGTTTTTTATTTAAACGGGGCGTTGATTTTAAAAAAAGTGCAAGACTAGTGTTTTTGTCAATAGCAGGATCATTATATATTATCCCATTTGCTACGCAAAATAATAAAATCAAAATTACTACAGAGCTGAAACAGTAGAAATTATATGTATTCATTAGTTTCTAGAGGAATCACCTTGAAGAAACTCAATCCCAGTTTTTGGATTTTCATTAAATCTTGCTGCTCCTTCTCTTAATATTTGTTTTTGCTGTTTTAGTAACAAAAGGTCTGATGCAGATGGATATGACTTGTTCAAAGACAATTTAGATAACGTTAGGAAATTTAGTAGCAAACTATGAAAATAATCAAGAAAAATGTTTGCAATTTTTTTCTTACAATTGGCCTCAATCCAGTATTATATTCGGTTGCTGACATCTTATCCCAAGCCAATCCGCAAGTTGAACGGCGATCTCTGCCTTTCTATTGAAAAATTTATGACACAATAAGTGATTTTATCCAGCCTCAAGTGTTAAAATATGGAAACAATATTGTATATACCTCTGTTTGCAATCTATCCACCATATAGTTTATATACATCAACAAAGCATCCAAACAAATAACATGCGAATTACTAACGGAGTATCCTGTGGATTCCGGAAACGAATTCTGTAAACAATAAGACAATTAGTTTCTTATAAAACATTTCGCAAATTATAATAGGAAGACAAAAGACCTTGCTCAAAAATTTGACAACTTCTTCAAATAAATCACCGCAATCTATATCACAATCATAGTTAACCCATAGATCAGCCATAAACGAAGGCTCCCGGGCAAACTGTCCGAGTGATTCTAGCAAAAGTTCGCGCACTTCGCCTGTTGCAGTTGCAGTTTCACCGCTGGCACGTAAATTGCGTTCGCGATTAGTACTAGGAGTAGAAGTCCCAGATTGCAGTGGGGAATCATTTGTGCTTGTGTTTGAAAATTCTGCATCAAATGCCAGAGATCTCACACTACTTGCAGGTGGTGTAAGACGTTCAATGAGAAACGACAAATAAAGTTCTTGTTGTAATTTAAGATATGGACGAAGGGTTCCAAAAACAGTCGATATTACACGTAGAGTGAGTGATAAAAGTAACATATTATCCGTTCGTGCAAGCTTAAAATTGTATTTATTACATATTATTTAATTGCATTAATAATCAACTATATAAGAAAACAAAATTCAAAAAACAAAAACTTACTTGAAATAGATACTTGCACAATTCATCAACCGCAAGGGCACGCAAAGGTTCGAAACGTCCTATCGTGCGACCACCGACTTCGAACGCAACATTTAAGATGCTGAGAGCCATTAACCGCATAGTATCGGTATGCTGATGATCATGAGGATTTAATAAGGATATAAGAACACGAAGCAACTCCCGTATTGAAGGCAGTCCGGAAGGCTTTGGTTCTTTGCGTATAAAGTTAAAAAGAAGGCTTAGTAATTTAAAAAACAATTAAATGTCAATATATTTTATGTACCTGAATCCTTTTCATCATTGTCTTGGGATTCATCATTCAGTTCAGTGGCTTCTTTTTGTTGTAATTAAATTGGTATTGATATGAATTTGATAGTTGTAGTATATTAGAGGATGCCTAAAATGGCCAAACCCATATTAACAATCTTTGTTAGAAAAAATATAATTGCAATACCAGCGTCTTGTCCCTGATCTGGAATAACCTCATTACGAACTTCCTCCCCGTTTTTATCCAATTTGATTAAATCATCATTTGCATCATCCAGAGATAAATCTTTTACGATTTCATTTTTTGGGGAAGCAAATGTAGTAGTATTATTATTCTGAGGCAAATTATCATATTCTGATGAAAGAGGTAGGCGTGGTAATTTTGGATCAGGTGGCGCCATTCGCACTTGAGAGTCTTGAAAAGACACACTGTCACCTTCTCCTTCATCCTGAGGTAGCCATGTTGCAGGTTCTTCCTCCAATGATTTAAGTCTAGTTAAGAGTATCATAAGTTATGCTACTGTCATTAATTGAAGTTTGGTGTAGTAAATAATTTTTCTGGTACCTTTCAAACATGGTTTGCACCATTACTATCATTGTATGTTCTGCAGATCGACGTAACATCTCTGAAATGGATTTACAAAAAAAGTATAGCAAATTCATCTATCAATTAAAGAAGAATATTTGTAGTTACAATGCTAGCCTACCACTAAGTCGCATTTGACAACACATGCTTAATCCAGTTTCCATCATTTCACAAAGTGCCTCATCACTAAGAACGCGTCCCACTTCGCAAGTCAAAGCTAATCGTAAAACTTGCAAGATTTTTAAAAGCACAAATTCATCAGAAACAGAATCACTAGCTTCAAATTTACAATGTGTTGCTGCTGACGAAAGCATTGACATTGCGATTGGCAAATTTGGTGAATTAATATTAAGTATCCCATACGTCAAAAATTTTTCCACGCTGCCAAGAGCAGATGCTGTTATTGGACCATTCGTATCTCCTGATCGAATAACTTCCAGAAATGGTTCCAATAATACCAAGGCATCAATTCCAGTCTCCTCTGGAATATTAAAAATAAAAATAATAAGGTTGAGTCGAATATTATAATATAAATTAATAGACATTGTAAAATGCGCATACTTGAAATACTTGACAACTGCGATCTAAGAGTTGCAAACCCAGACAACAACGGGCTTTCCTATTAAATTTGAGAGTCAAATTACGAATCATTCCAACTATTAGCATAACTAGGTCGTTAAAAATACTAACATACCTGGTTTCGATAACCAATTTCTGCTACAGAGTTTCTGCCTCTCAAACCCATACTCATACCTAAACCACCCATGTTCAAACCACTAACACTCATACCAGACCAACGAGAATTCTTCCTCATAGCGCTTGTAACAGAAATTATTTCTGCGTGTATCAATTGTGACCATCCTAATTCACCTGTTGCATGTGACACTGCCATACTGTCTCCCGGTACCGTTGACCGAAAGTTGGAACCCCATTGGGCTTCCATATTGTCCAAGTATTCTAGTAGTTCTAATGAAAAGGTTCGCTGGAGGAATGTTATCCAATAAAAATTGCAAATATAGTAATTAATGCTAACCAATCAAAATAACAATATAATAAAGTCATGCGTGATACTTTTTTTGAGGAGTATATTAAAAATTCCATTAGTACGTATGATTCGGATTGATATCCTATTTAGGAAATTCTAGTTTGTACTGTACGTATTCATTTCGCGCTATAAAGCCGTAGTACCTAGCCATGGCGAAGACAAGATGATTGCTATCAACACAGCCCTATCGATCTCAGTATTGCATCCAGTGTTAAATATACAATGTTTTCAGTGTTCTCAAGAATTAAAATATTTTTGAAAACAATATTTTTAAAGATTATGTTCTCAGTTGAGAACATAAAATTTGTAAATTCGATTATAAAAATAATCTAAGCTTTAAAAACATTAAAAAAATTTTTTTAAGAACCTAAAAAAATTAAAATTTATGTTCTCAGAGAACAAAAAAAAATTGTCAAATATTTTCATTGATTGATCGCAGCCACAATTAGTCATATAAGCAATACTGTTAAAATTTCGTTTGACATTAACTCTAAACCTTCTAATGGAAACTTTGAAAAAAATATTTATATTGACTAAAGAATACGTATTATATGCGTGTTTAGTTTATTGTGAAATTTTTTTGATTTTAAAAGTCTCTATTATACATAGCTATTCTGGTACAAATTAGAAATTTGCTCGTTATCTGAAATCTTTTCAATGAATCACTACCGTATTTCGCGTAAATGTTATTTTGAGTATATGCGCGTTATTTAGAATACACACATGAGCATTATTTTGAAATAAATACAAAAATTTTAAGTACTTATATAAATAGTAAACAAACAAAAAAATGCTTTGAAACTAGTTTAGTACTACTTTCAGACTATTCTTTTGGTCAAGACAATTCTAATAGTGGTAAAATCATCTCAAAAATAGTTTAGCAAATCGCCCGCAATGGCTTTTTAAAGGTTTAAAATGCTGTTTACCTTGGAAATCATGTAAATGAATGTTATAAAACATTGAAGAGCCATTGCAGTAATTTACTCCTGAGCTTCCTCAACTTAGTTAAATGGAAGAAATGCTTATTGCACAAATTCTTCCAATGTTAACTGTTTATAAGCTCTAAGTTGCACAGCTTAGATATCGAGAACATGCGATTAATTTTGCTTAAGACATTCAAACCTAATCAAGATTTTACTTCATTTCAAGAATTTAGTGTCAAACGATCAAATATTTTAATCTGGTTAAATTATCTTAAAATCAATAATCCTTTTTATTCCTGTATTGAAATCAACCATGATATATTGCATACTCTTCCAGAAGATGGTTCTATATTTGACTAATTATTACGGATTAGTTAATGGTGCAATGGAAATAGTCATTGATATTATATATGAACTAGGGAAGATGCCACCTACTTTGCCTACACTAATACTACTCAAAGTGGTAATTATACAAGTTTAACACTGCCTACATCAAATAGTTCACAAGCAGTACTGATTTGCACAATTATATATACACGGGAAGAAAAATCCGGAACTGGTTCCCATATGCAATTTCCATTGTGACTTTCTTGTGCAATTACGATTCACAAGTCGGTAAGTTTAATATTATCACAAACTGTATTAGATATTGGCAATAAGTAATTTGCTATACTGTAAGTTTTACATTCGTAGCTGTGTCAAGAGTCTGTGCTCTTTCTGATCTTCTTTTCAGCAGTGCTTCTTTTATGATAGATTATAAAAATTGGGAGAAAGTACATGTCTACAACAAAGATTAGTAGAAATTATTTTCTTTGTAAATTATTAAATTGGACTTTGTCTTTTCACATGCGCATCAATTTAAACTTATAAAATATTCATAAAGTTACACTTTAAATACTCAGTAACAATACTAAAAATTTTTATTTCAAATTTGAACAATTTAAACGCCTAATAAATAAGGCTCCAGCCCTATGAAACGTTGCCATTTTATTACTAGTTTATTTGCTCTTTGTTATTATATTTTCGAGCTTTGTATCTGAAGTTGTAATTGATCTATAATTTCGATCATACCCTCAATATTCTCGAGTCTGTTTATTTGATAATTTAATGTTTTTACTACATTCATAATGATTTTATTCCTATTTTTTGTGTCTTTACCTATGTTATTTTTATTTTTTAATATTTTAGTTAATTCTTTTTCCTGATTTTCAAGTGCTTCTTTAGCATTATTAATTTCCTTTTTGGTTTTATATTTTTCTCAATCTGTTATTTTTGTCAGTTTTTCAATATGTCTTCTAAATTTTCCTTTACATCCACAACTTTATTAATTTGAATCATAGAAACATGATAATTCAGATAATAAGAGATCACTGTCTCGATTTTTTTTGGTTCATCATCACCAAAATGCTATTAAGTGCTATACTACATGATGCGAAGGATATTTTTGTAACAGTAGGATTGTTACTAAGTAAATAACCTGACATAATTGCTAGATAAATAATTAAGGTAATAATAATTAATACAAAGAAACAAATAACAATCAGTATAATGATCGAAAATAAACCTTTTCCTGTATAGAAGCAAACATCTAATCTAATATAAAGAACTAAATAAACTCAATACTGCACATGTTGAAAATACTGAGATATTTAATATTTTCAAAAATCTGCATCTGTTTAGCTCAAAATTGTCAATGCAATATGTACTAGTATAAACAAAGTAAACATATTTGTCCTCATCGTTTTCATTATAAATAATATTGTCATTATCAATGCCAGTAAAAAGATAATTATATAGAATCAGTAATAAAATGGACAAAAAAATCATACTAAAACAAATACTGATTTTTTTAAGTATAAAGTATCAATACCCCTTTTCCTCTTTCGTTCTGACACCTGCACAAAGTGCTAGAACATATGAATCATAAAGTAGCCATGCAATAACCAACACCAAAACAAATCCACTTGCATAAAAATTCTGAATATAGTATGGATACCATTGTATTCCAATAATAGAAGGATATATGAAAATAGATAAAAAATATGGTAAAATCATCAAATACATTTATAGGAGAAAATTTTCTTTTTTTCTTTAAAACCTTTAAACAGACCAAGCATTACCATTAGGGTTGGGGCACGGGAAAATTTTCGGGCATGCCCCATGGGCATGCCTCTGGTTTTTTTGATTTAGAGGCATGCCCTATAGGCATGCCCCTAAAATTTTTTACGTAACAATTTTTTGCATATATAAATTTTTTGAAAAAGGGCATGCCCGAAAGGCATGCCTCGTGCCCCGTGCCCCCAACCCTAATTACCATTGGCAGTAATCCGGTCGTAATTATATTAATCGTATCATCAAGTGAATTATATTGATTATTTGTTGCCATATTATGAACAAATTACGGATATTTTTTTAACGATATTATTATTTTATCATACACGAAGCCTATACTACTAAAGTGAGAGAGTGGATCTAAATACTGGATTGGCTTGATGTATACGTGGGTATAATATTAAAGCATAAATACGTATGATTTTATAATAATAATATTATTAAAGAAAACCAAATGAAGATTCAATGTGCGATTTAGTCAGAGTGAGAATCAAATCAAATGAATAGTAAATTGTTTTTTCTACGAAGCCAAGATGTCACTTTTATACATGTTAATATTACACAAATGCAAATACATATTACTGCATATAATGGTGGTCTAATACCAGGGACGTAGTAATGAAAATTACGAAGTGTATGGTTAACGGACAACTAGAATTGCTAGTGAGCAAAATCTTGGAAGGTGATCAGTCATATTAAAAAATAATGCGTACGTATGTGTATTGAAGTGTAAAATATACGTGAAACGTAAGTTTGTGAACTTGAGTGTATTGATTCGGTTCGACTATACTTGGTAGAATAAACATTATTTATTGTTAAAATGGTATACATAGAGATGGGCAAATCGCGGGTTTTCCAAAAATCCCGCGCGGGATTCATTAAACCTACGTAGGGGTAAAATCGCCACCCAAAAAAATTTCGAACATCGCGGGACAAATATAGAGCACCAAAAATTCATGTAACTTGAACAAAAAATACAAACGAAAAAACTTTATAGACTAAAAT
>CAJVPZ010003094.1:0-11439 GCA_910592135.1 Racocetra fulgida | reverse complement strand
GATTCAGGCAAAAGCCCTGAACAATTGTACCAGGATGACAGCGATAGTAGTAATACTGGTAAATTTCTTTTTATTGCAGTTTTTCTTTTATTTTGTTTATTTATTATTTATTTGAATTCGTTGAATCTTGATTAGAATATCCGCAATTAGAACAAAACCCAGTCCTTGCTGATATTACAGACCAGCATTCTAATATTACACGGCATGAAGTGTTATGAAATACAGCACGACGGGACCTACAACTTTATACAGAAAATATGACCAAATGGATGCTTAAAAAAAGAAAATTAGTTGATTTTAAAGTTGGTGATTTGGTTCGTGTTAGTGTTCCAAAAATTGATCGATTTGGCACCAATCGCCCCGCACTCCTCTGCAAGATAATAGAAAAAGTTGGAGAGCAATATCGCTTAGGATGTAAATTTGGTATACTTAACGCTTGTTATTCATCAGGCGAACTCGAAGCACTTGGTACTACTATCTATCCTGAACTCGACAAGATCCCATCAGATAAATTGTCTGTTCGAGAAGCGGCAAGGCTTCAAAGTGTTGGATCCGTATCAAGTGTTATATGTAATTGTAAAGGTCCTTGTAATAATAATAAATGTAAATGTAAAAAATATGGTGGAAAATGTACAAGTAGATGTCACAGTGGGCATTCATGTTTAAATAAGTGTTAAATTAGTTAGAGCTTGCATTGAATTGATGAATTGATTAAATTTGTTCATTGTTATTGCGATCGTTATTTAATCGAAATATTAATTGCCTCAGATTATGACCGAGGTGCATCAGGTGACAACAGAGGCACCTCAAGTAATCGATTAACAGGTTACGCATCTCATATGACGATCGACATCTGAGGTGCCTCAGTTATTACCTGAGGCAAGAATCGATCTGAGGCACAACATATACATGATAAGATTAATTACAGATTGGTCTCACCATTAATATTCAAAAAAAAAAAAGATTAATTACAGATTTGTATCAAGATGATATTAAATTTTAACTATCTGGCATGGCCTCACCTTTTAAAATTAAAAAAAAAATTTTTAACTATCTATTGTATCTTGTATAACCACCTAAGTGTAACAAAACATCTTAATTTTCTATTTATAAACTAATTTAAGTCGAACTACCATTAGTTTTAGGAAGGGAAAAAGGAAACCCAAAAAAAAAATGCATATTTTATATTAAAGATAAATTATAATAAAATTGGGTTAAGCTTGCGTTATAAATTAGTAAATCGCTATATAGATCATGTTAGGGTAAATTTTATACGTACAAAAGCGGATTTCACCCTCATATGATTTATGTAGCAGGTTTTACTAACGCTAATTCACAATGTGAGTTTTATCCTTCATATTATAAATAACCGGGTTTTCCAATATAAAAATAAATGTTCTCAAATTACGAACAAGGTTAAGAAACTTTTTGATGCAAAGCTTAAATGTTCTGATTTTACTATATTTTTAAACACATATCTTAATATACCACGACTGAATGTTTAATTATTGAGCTTGACCTATGTGATTTTTAGCCCGGGCCATAACCTGGGTTGAAAAGTTAGAGTTTAATCTAAATAAGAGCTCTAGGTGTTTGCAAATCAGTATAGTATGGTTTATTGGCCTATACGCACACCTGACTATAAGCCATTTTTCTAGGTTATCTCTTATGTTTTTTAAAACCGGAAGCGAAGCATACTATATATATCGATATATAGTGTTCTTAATTTATTTCCATCCTTAGTCCCTGCATCGGGTTGGTCAAAATTTAAGTGGCTGGACTGTGTTACTGATAATTATTAACGCGCAACAAGTTTTTGTTTGCTAAACCAAAAAGGGGTAGATACATTCATTTAATTTTTTTTATCTTAGATTGAGATGTTCATTGATACATTGATGCAACCTAAAATTCTAGTTTTATTTAACGTTGATAAAGTTGGAAACTAAAACTACACTTAGCATTAACGTTAACTCGTTAAACAAATTATATATACTCGTGAACAATGGAAAATCCAAATTGTGTTTCGAATGACTTTAATGACATTATTGATCCAACTTACGGCATATCTGACCTTCAAATCTACCTAAATGAACAATTGAGCCAACGGATAATGTTTCTTGATGGTGCCATGGGTACTGTTATTCAAGAATTACGTTTAACTGAACAAGACTTTCGGGGAGAGCTATTTAAGGATCATCCTAATGACCTTAAAGGAAACAATGACATTCTGGCGTTGACGCAACCAGAAAAAATTAAACAAATTCACATTCATTATTTGGAAGCAGGATCAGACTTTGTCGAAACAAATACCTTTAGTAGTACTTGTATTAGTCAAGCTGATTATGCTTGTGAAAAGTTTGTATATCAATTAAATAAAGAAGCTGCTAGGCTGGCTAAAGAAGCTTGTATGGAGGTGATGAGTTTTCAAAATTTATAAAATATTAAAAAATATATATATATATATATATTATTATTCTGATCCCCTTCATCTTATTCAATAAAAGGTTACAGCAAGAGATCCAACTAAACCAAGATTTGTCTGTGGTGCACTGGGTCCAACAAATAGAACTTGTTCAATTTCCCCTTCTGTTGAAAACCCTTCTTATCGTAATGTTACATTCGATGAGCTTGTCGATGCATATACTGAACAAGTTAGAGGTCTTCTGGATGGTGGTGCTGATATTTTATTAGTGGAAACAATTTTTGATACTTTGAATGCTAAAGTATGTATGATCAAATCACACTTATCAATATATATCGAGATCACAACAATCATATTAAATTTTATTATTCAATTTTAGGCTGCCCTTTTTGCAATTGACACACTCTTCGAAGAAGGTTCTTATAAAAAAACCCCAATATTTATTTCTGGTACGATTGTCGATCAGTCTGGCCGTACACTCAGTGGTCAAACCGGTGAGGCCTTTGTGGTCAGTGTCAGTCACTCTCATCCTTCAGCCATCGGGTTAAATTGCGCCTTAGGGGCTGAACAAATGCGCCCTTTTATTCAAAATATTGCAAATTTTACAAGCACATTTGTAATTTGTTATCCTAACGCGGTTGGTATTAAATATTCATGATGCTTAAAAATATTACTTTATATGTTATATTAATCATTGATTTTTATAATAGGGTCTTCCAAACACGTTTGGTGAATATGATGAGTCTCCCTCGATGATGGCCGCAAAAGTTCACGAATTTGCTCGAGATGGTTTGGTTAATATAATGGGCGGTTGTTGTGGTACTACGCCCGCTCACATAAAAGCCGTCGTTGATGCTTGTTCTCATTACAAGCCTCGAGTTCCACCACCTGATGTTCGTTTGGAAAATATGTTAATATCTGGTCTGGAAGTCTTGAAAATTAACAAAGAATCCAACTTTGTTAATTTAGGTGAAAGGTGTAATGTAGCAGGTTCAAGAAAATTCTGTCGTCATATTCTTAACAGTGAATATGAGGAGGCTATGACAATTGCAAGAGCTCAAGTTGAAAATGGTGCTCAAGTTATTGATGTTAATATGGATGAAGGAATGTTGGATGGGAAAGCTGCGATGACTAAATTTTTGAATTTAATTTCTTGCGATCCTGATGTTGCTAAGGTAAATCTTATTTGTTCATATGTTATTATTTTTAAAACGATTTAATAAATTTATTTTTAAATTTAGGTCCCTATTATGGTAGACTCTTCAAATTTTGATGTTATATTGGCTGGATTAAAATGTGCACAAGGAAAGTGCATAGTTAATAGTATCAGTTTGAAGGAAGGTGAAGCCGATTTTATTAAAAAGGCAAAGATTATTCGAAGATTTGGTGCTGCTGTTGTTTGTATGGCTGTAAGTTTCTTAACAAAGCATTTATTGTATTTATTATTTGCATTATTTTTTTTCATGAATTTTTTTTAAATACATATATTTCTCACGAATTACTATCATATCAACGGACAATAACGAATAATGACAGTTTGATGAAATGGG
The DNA here is from genome assembly GCA_910592135.1 of Racocetra fulgida. NCBI lineage: Eukaryota > Fungi > Glomeromycota > Glomeromycetes > Diversisporales > Gigasporaceae > Racocetra > Racocetra fulgida. Next base: position 7,467 of record CAJVPZ010003094.1, on the reverse strand, counting down.
TCAGGCTGATTTAAAAGATCGTAAAGTGGAAATATGCACCAGATCGTATAAGATCTTGACAGAAAAAGTTGGATTTAATCCTAATGATATTATTTTTGGTATGTTTATCAAATTCACTTTTACAATTATCATATCTGAATTAATTTATTATTTCAAAAATAGATCCGAATATCCTGACAATTTGCACGGGTATGGAAGAACATAACAATTACGCTGTAGAATTTATCGAAGCTACTAGAGTAATAAAACAAACATTACCTGGTGCAAAGGTAATATAAATAATCAATGATATAAGCAAATGAGATTTATTTATTAAAAATTGCACATTTCTTTTGTATATATTTTAAATGACATGTTTCAGGTCAGTGGCGGTATTTCGAATTTATCCTTTTCTTTCCGTGGAATGGATAAAATTAGAGAAGCAATGCATAGTGTGTTTTTGTATCATGCAATTAAAGCTGGTAAGTTTAATGTTAACTGTGTATGATTTTTTTAATTTTCCAATTTCCTCAATTTCTCCAATTTCTTAATGCCTGTTACATTCAGGTCTTGATATGGGAATTGTAAATGCAGGATTCTTGACAATTTATGATGATATCCCAAAAGACTTACTACAGCTATGTGAAGATGCAGTATGGAACAGAGATCCTGATGTCACTGAAAAAATTTTAGCATATGCGCAAAAATTTGGAAAAGGTGCCAAAAAAGATGATACTGAAGAAGAATGGAGGAAGAATGATGTACAATCGAGAATTTCTTATGCTTTGGTTAAAGGTGTCGTAAAGTATATAATCGAGGATACTGAGGAAGCGAGACAACTGGTTGGTTTAACAAAATTAATGCCGATCCGGATATTATTGACATAATTACCATATTAGGATTTGTGGCAAACTTCCTATGATACTAATAATCGTACATATGTTGGAATCTGACAAAAGTCGCTTTGATAAATAGCTTTTAAGTTACTTGTGCTTTTAATAAAAGTTATAAAGGAGATAATTGCGGTCTGATTGTGGTAAAACCGTTTAAATCAGTCCGGTAAATCTTAAGATATTAATAAAAATGTTTTTGTGATATAAAATTTCTTTGCAAGTGTTCAAAGAAAATTTTGTATGATCGCAAAGACATTTTATCAATATTTTACAACTTTGATTAGAAATATAGGTACGTTCACTTAATAAAAAATTTTTTATCATAGTAACTTTTGTCAGATTCCAGTGTTCTAATATGAAAATTGTGCTGATCTTATCCGGATCAGCTGTTAGTATTTTTTTATTATGAATTATTGATTTTTATTTTAAATTTTAGCTACCAAGACCATTGGATGTCATTGAAGGGCCATTGATGACTGGCATGAGTACTGTTGGTGATTTGTTTGGTGCAGGTTTGTTAACTTTCTTGTAATAAAATCAAACTATTTTATGTATCAACAACGACTTAAGCCTTCTTCTTTTTTTTTCTTTTGTTATACATAGGCAAAATGTTTTTGCCTCAAGTAATTAAATCCGCACGGTAAACCTTTTATCTAAACGTGAAAACGTTATTGTTGTATAAGTTTTGATGTTTTTGCTTCATCTTTGCCCAGTGTTATGAAGAAAGCCGTTGCGCATTTAATCCCATTTATGGAAGCCGAACGTCAAGCTAATTTTGCAGCTAACGGAGGTGAAGGAATAGATACTGGTCCACAACATGCTGGTGTTGTAGTTTTAGCTACAGTGAAAGGAGATGTTCATGATATTGGCAAAAACATAGTTGGTGTCGTACTTGGTTGTAATAATTATAAGGTAATTTTTTTCGTTTTGTTTTTAATAATAGTCCAAGATCTTTTTAACGTGATTTTGATTTTTTGAAGGTTATAGATTTAGGCGTAATGACTCCATGCGAAAAAATTATTGAAACTGCTCTTAATGAGAAAGCAGATATTATTGGTCTGTCAGGATTGATTACACCATCCTTAGATGAAATGATACATGTTGCTAGAGAAATGGAAAGACGTGGCTTAAACGTAAATATTTTTATTATCAAATTTTATTTTTATTTACAATTATGCTTTGTTTTGTTAATTTTATCAATTATGAACTTTGCAGATTCCATTATTGATTGGTGGTGCAACAACATCCAAGGCTCATACAGCTGTAAAAATTTCACCAAGATATACTCAACCAACAATCCATGTATTAGATGCTTCAAGGAGTGTTGTTGTGGTAACATATATCAGCATTTCTTTTTAATATCAGTTCAACACAATTTGCTAATAATAAACCTTAAATCAGGTATCAAGTCTTTTAGATGCCAAGTTGAAAGATGACTTTTGGGAAGATATAGCAGAAGAATATGAAGAAATTCGGGAAGACCATTATTCTTCATTAAAAGATAAAAAGCATTTGCCATTAAAAGCCGCTAGAGAGCAACGATTTAAGATAGATTGGAAAACCCAAGCATCACCAGTAAAGCCGTCGTTCATTGGGAAGAAAGTGATTAATGAATATGATCTGAAACGAATTTCCGAGTATATTGACTGGAATCCGTTCTTCCAAGTTTGGTAAGAAATTTCACTGGATTAAATTTGGATGAAGTTTGGATGAAAGGTAAATTAATTCTTAATGAATATTCTTTGTGAATTAGGCAATTACGTGGAAGATATCCCAATCGTGGTTTTCCAAAGATTTTTAACGATAAGCATGTTGGTAAGTATTATTATTAGCATGAGACTAAGATCAATATCAATTTAATTTGATGCTTACATTTCGTTACATGGATGAACTTAGGCGCGGAAGCAAAAAATTTATACGAAGAAGCATAAAAAGATTATTGATGAAAAGTTGTTTGTTGCTAAGGGAATTGTGGGACTTTACCCCGGTATGGCCTCATACATAAATAGTAAACTTATAAATTATTGACTATTTGAATTGTTTATGTAGCCAATAGTGTGGATGATGATATCCAAGTATGTTGATTTAAGCAATTTATTGTATATCTTTATGACTTTCTATATTGTAACAAAGTTTTAATTTCATAGGTTTATGAGGATGAATCACGTTCTAAAGTCTCTGCAACGTTCTTTGGTTTGAGGTATATTCGTGTTTGTTAAAATGAATGCTAAGCTTGTTTTATCGATAGTATCTAATATATTCTTTAATAAATAGGCAACAATCCCAAAAAGAAACTGGCGATCCATACTTTTGCCTTTCCGATTTTATTGCGCCTAAAGATTCCGGCATATCAGATTATCTAGGCTTATTTGCTGTAGGAATATTTGGAGCCGAAGAATTGTGCCAAAAATTCCAGGAAGATCACGATGATTATAATGTAATCATGACAAAGGCAATTGCAGATAGATTTGCGGAAGGATTTGCGGAGTGCTTACATGAAGATATACGGAGAGAATTGTGGGGATTTAGTCCAAATGAAGACTTATCATTAGGAGATATGTTAAGTGTTAAATATCAGGGAATTCGGCCTGCTCCTGCATATCCGTCACAACCTGACCATCGTGAAAAAATCACAATGTGGAAGTTAATGGACGTTTATGAAGAAACTGGAATTGAGTTGACTGATGGATTAGCTATGTTACCTGCCGCTAGCGTATCAGGTATATTTGACTATTACCTAAATATTTGAATATTACTTTATATGCTTACGAAACTTTTTATTCCGTAATTACAGCTTTAGTATTCGCAAATCCTGAATCGCAGTATTTCGCAGTTGGAAAAATTGAAAAAGATCAGGTTAATAAATACTATAATTGTTGTCGGAAATCTGCATAGATTTTATATGCCGATCTTCCAGATTTCAACGTCGCCTACTATAATTGTTAAGTGGCAATGTTAATTGTAATTTGCTAATTGTAATTTATTACTCCTGTAGGTTTTAAGCTATACAGAGCGTATTAATAAGGATTTAGAAGAAACCGAAAAATGGCTACGTCCAATTTTAAATTATGGTAAGTTGTTTATATTGCAGTAATATATTTAAATAATTGGATTTACTGATCTTTATTTAAAACTTAGATTAAAGAACGAATATTCGTTGACGTTAGTTAATAAAACTAGGGATATATGTTTATAATTTATTTAAAATTATTTTATTATAGATTTAATTTTTATTTATTGTAATATGTATATAGTAATATATTACTGTATGCTGAATAAAAAGTAGTCAATAGTCTTATTAAAAAGGACTTAAAAACTAAGGGTGAAAGATTGGCCCTTCAAATTTTAGTTTTTTATCGAAAATCATTAGATGGATGTTTAATTTAGGTATATAATACGTATAAGCATATAGTAGATGTTCTTAGAATTTCATTTAGGTATAAACATCATTTTATAGATGTTAATTAGTCATGTGATCTTATAGTTTATCTTTCAATATTATTCGTCCATAGTCAATTAGGTAGATCTTTTTTTTTTTTTGCAACAAACGGACTACCGGAGTTTGGTTGTACAAAATCCTATAAATTAGTCGAATATAAAAAGCCACCGTATCCATTTTAAATTCCAAAATCTTCGTTCCGTAATAAACTCAGACAAGTGATTAAGTCTAACTTGCCACCCAAAATATATTGATAGTTTGATACATATCCTATTCACTCGCAATCATGGCCGAAACGGCAACAAATCTCTCTGAAAATGCTAACTCAGAACCCACACCTGTCGCAGGACAAAAAATTAATTCATTTAAAGTCGGGTGGCTCTTTGTACATGAATATTATACCATCTTAAACAAAGAACCGTGGCGCCTACACTGCTTTTACGGGCGCAATTCCATCCTCATCCGAGGTAATGAAGGTCAGAAAGTCATGTCGATTGTGGGCGAGCAGGTTAGTAATGGCTTTATTCTTCTTGATCAGCAGTATATTGCTACTATATTTTTATCTCTTAGCGTATATACTGCGATTTCGTATGTATATATGAAATTACAAGCAAGAAAAAATTTTTTATTTACTTTGCGCCTAAAAAATTACTACTAGCTTAAATATTCGGTTTCCTTTAAGAACCTTCAATGCTATTTCTATTTTCACTGCACATGCTATTATTGTTTTTATAACACCTTAGCGAAAGGTTATGCTTTTTGAGTATGGCATATCCTGATTCATTAACATGAAAAAAAGGATTTTTAGTAAAGTTATTTAGTTGCATTTAGCCTATCAAAAAAAATACATATTCTACGACCCTTGAATAATTAATACGAAAAAAATCTAATTTATAATATTTATTGAATATCAATAGGAAATACGAGAGAAAATCAAGCAACTCAATTTAGACAATTGCCGCGTTCTTGTCACCAACGTGGACAGTCAGTCATCTCTTAATGGCGGGATAGTTGTTCAAGTTCTTGGTGAAATGAGTAATGGGAACGAAGAGACTTCTAGGAAGTTTGCTCAAACTTTCTTCCTTGCCGAGCAACCTAACGGATATTACGTATTGAATGATATTTTTCGATTTCTGAATGAAGATGATGATGTAATTTCTGAATGTGATGAGGTCGATGAAGGGGCCATCGAAGAGTCGGTGGGAAACGAAGGAGGCGAGGAAGATATAGGTTCATCACCCACCGGCACTCTTGTTGAAGAACCGATTAATGTCCCCACTATAATCGAAGGAGAAAATGCCGTTGCACATACGCGTGAACCTATTGCGTCAGATGTAACAAATAGCACTCCAAACACCAACGAAACCGAATCTGTCCCCAGTGCACCTTTACCATTAATGTCAGCATCTACCTCTGAAGGGCAACAAATTAATTCATCTTTGGTAGCGTCAAATGACACGTTAAACGCTTCCTCTGATAAATCTCAGGCCACTCAAATTGCAGTCGGTTCACCCTCAGTTCACGCGAACAAGAATCCGGTTACGAATGTGGCGGTTAATATTCAGCCGGTTTATCCGAATAGAACACCGGTTCCTAACATCATGCCCTTTACAACTCAAGTATCGCCACCTTATATTAATCAACAACCAGTTCCTACGATGATTAATGGGCCATCATCTCAAAATATGAAACAACCTACCAATGGTCAAATTGGTAATGCATCTCCTACTTACGCTCAACGTTCGAATACGCCCAGACCACAAACAGTTGGAAGTGGCCCAGCATATACTCAGGCATCAAGTTCTAGAACACAAACGACTGGCAATGGTCCAGCATTTGCGCAACAATTACAAATCCCTAAAGTTGCGTCGCAAGCAGTTCCACATACTGTAAACGGTTTGCATACATCAGCTCCTCGATCAACCTCTCCGGTTTCTCAAAGATCTGTTTCTCCAGTTGGGAATGATCATAAATCATCTTTAAATATTGTCAACGGTGAGCCCGGAGTTGTCAATCAACCTCATGAAAACGGGCAATCTACTGTTACCAAACCAGCGGGCAATGTTTCGGATAATCCTGAAGCTCCTTCTGTGAAGCCGGCATCAACTGTTGTAAATAGTGAAAACCTTTCTAAATCAACATCTAATGTCGCTAGTGGAGAATCTACTTCTGTGAAATCAGCAGTTAACGGCGAGCCAGTCACGCACGCAAATGTTCAAAGCGGCTCTGACTCTAAGAAAATCGGTATTGCTACAACTAACCCCGCTAACGTAAAAGATGAGTCGACAGTTAATGCCGTTCAGGCTTCCGGCACAAATCAACAAGCCACACAACCAGCACCAAAGCCACAAGGGCCCCAAACTTGGGCAAGCACCCTCTTCAAAAGTGGTGGTAATACGCAAACCGAGTCCAAGCCCCAAAGTGTTCCTGCAACACTTCCTGCACAAAAGGTACAACAAAAACCGGCACCTCAAAGTTCGCATCCACCTCAACAACAAACCCGGGAAAACAGAAACTTTCGCCAGGAAGGACTAAAAGGAAACAATCGCCGTAACAGTGGTCTGTATTTTTTTCAACCTTTATTATTATTATTATTATTCAGACTCGTGATATTAAATTTGATATTAATTATATATACTATTTAGATACAAACTTTTCTATCTATGTTAAAGGGGTCTCTCAAAAAGTGTCCTATGATCAATTGAGATCTTCGCTCAGTTCTTTTGGACAAATTAGACATCTTGATCTTATTCACAATAAAGTAAATACTATATTTAGTAATAGATTTATTGAAATGCATTTATTGACGCAATTTTAATTTTTTCTATTAATATAGTCTTGTGCATTCGTCGAGTTTTATGATGAAGAATCGTACAGAGAATGTCTTAATCGTCATACTCTTACTATTGCTAATCAATGTTTAACCTTTGAAGAGCGCCGCCCATCTCGTAATAATATTAACCGTGGTGGCAATAAACCGCCTCGCGGAAGAGGCTATTAAATTGTATACGAAGTAAAAATAGTCGAATTGAAAGCGAAATGTTCTGGTAGCATGGACTTTAATCGATTCTTGTAAAAATTTTCCTTTTTTTTTTTTTTTTTTTTTTTTTTTTTTTTTTTTTTTTTTTTTTTTTTTTTTTTTTTTTTTTTTTTTTT
>CAJVPZ010003093.1:0-11441 GCA_910592135.1 Racocetra fulgida | reverse complement strand
TAAAATAAATTGTCTATAAAATAAGCTTGTCTATAAATTAATTGTCTATAAAATAAACTTGTCTATGAATTGATTGTTTTTAAACTGAGGTGTCTATAAAATAATTTTCTATGAAATGATACGTACCCATTTATCGTAGACCTAACTGTATGTAACTTTAAAAGAATTATTTATCTTTATGTCAGTGATTGCTATCAATATGAAGCTAGAAAAGATATTCCCAGAATGGACCCGGTATTTACATATTTATCGTAGATCTAACTGGATGTAACTTTAAAAGAATTATTTGTACTTGGTATCCACGCTAATTTGTAAACCTTTAGGTCTAGTGTTGCCAATTCGAAGAGATGATCATATATAGCTCATTGTTGTTGATCAAACAATCTACATCAGAAACATGTTCTTATTGATTTGTTAGAACGGTGTAACCGATAATGTTCAAAAAAAGATCCGGAAATACGTAATTGTTCACATCATACAACGATCGTCCACCGTGTGATATATTTCGATAATCTTGCTATTTTTTGGTTCCGTGTCAAAATCCCGAAAGTCAAAATCCTGAAACCTAATTGTCACATCGCGTGGTGTCGGGCTTCCAATATTCAAACTCCGCTTTTAATTAGTAAGGATGCTTACTAATTAAAAGCGGAGTTTGAATATTGGAAGCCCGACACCACGCGATGTGACAATTAGGTTTCAGGATTTTGACTTTCGGGATTTTGACACGGAACCCTATTTTTTATAGCATTCGTTTTAAACCAAATTTAAGGATAATTTAGTCATTCTTAAATACTGAAAAAAGTTGTTGCATATTATTGTTCCGGATTTTCTTTGTGACCACTGGAGTATTAGGCATTATTATTTATTTTATTAATGGCCTAGTGCAATCTTCACGTAAACGCGACTACACCAAAGTTGCACCATCAGATTTTAATATGAACTTTATGATTTTAGTGTTAACGTCATAAGAAATTAGAACTTTTTTGTTTAAAACTGTTAACAATATGAAGGCATTATATGCTGTAATATGATAATAAATGACGATGATACTGAGATGGATGATGCTGAAATTTGGTGTCTGATTTGAAAATATAAACCTTACTAAAATCCACACCAAACTTTAAACAAATAAGTTCAAATTTCAACATCATCAGCGTTAAGTAAATTATACACATGATATTAAATTAGATTCAACCAATCAGATTTCATAAATAAATTACTCTATTTTTCTGAATTAGAATCGAGTAATTCTTGTATGCTTTTATATTTTGATTAAATAGGTATTTATTTTTTTGAATTAAATGCATTAAACCGATTAAAATAAATATTGCTGACTTTGTTTTTAAAATAAATTTTTGTTATTGAAAACTTAACTTTGTTAATTCTGAAACCTCTTATTGAATCTATTATACCGAATCACAAACTTAACCGAATTAGCCGAAAATCATTTTGCTAATGTTTATTAGGTGCTTTAGGACATGGAAACGAACTCAAGGTCGAGAAAGTTTTCGATACAAAATCAGAAAAGATCCAGTTTAAATATTTGGTATACAGGCTGCTCTTTATGCTAATCGTTCTCATTAAGAGTCGTTATATCGACTTTTAAGGATTAATTTTCAAAACTTCATGAATTTCTTTGACCCGAGTTATAACCCGGACCCGCCCGGGTCGGTATTTTCTGACCCGGGTAAGAGCTCTATGTAATGATTTAGTTGGTGAGTTGGTGAATAGTATAACTAAAATTATTCAGGCTTATCTATTAGCTAATTTATTTATTCAATGAATGCTAAGGTTTTTTTTTACTAATGGGTCTATTTAAAGAAGCCAATCGAGTCTATAGCACTTACTATTACGCCGTATCTTGTATAATTTAATTTGTGCATATATCAGCGCTCTCCGTATATATAAAATGCGTATAAATTTCTTTTTTTTTTTGCATAATTTTTTGCGTTTGCATCAATAAAAATTTTAACACTGGATATGGGGTCTTTGCCTTGAAAATTACCTTACGACCTTTCCGATCGGGCTAATTCGGTTGTATTTATGTGTAAATCACATTTTGACTTATTGATTCAATAGTTTATTCAATAAACTATTAAATCAATAAAGGTTCACATATAAATACAAGCCGATATTTTGGTCTGTTTTGTCCGAATTAGCCCGGTCTGAAAATGTCGTAAGGTGATTTTCAAGGCAAAGACCCCATACGATTAGTGATCCAAATCGCTAGTTGAAAAATCAACTAGTTGACAACTTTCCAACTAATCGATTTAAAAAAATTTAATCGATTAATCATCAAACTAATATCGATATTCTTTGGTTTGATTGGCTAATCACCTAATGAGATCATGTGATATGAAAATTAATCGATTGACAAATTTTTACCAACTCGGAACACTACTTACGATCAGTGAAAGTTAAGGCATTTTAAAATTTTTTTTACAATCTGATTGATTATACTAGGCTCGTCCGATAAAATTCATAATTTCGGTATAATCTCATCTAACCCTAATCTAAGCCCAACTTAACGTGGTTATTAAAAAATGTAAGTTACATAATAATATACCATAATAACTTGCCTGTAACTTACCATGATAAAGTTACCACTACGTAACAACCCTGCTTAACGCTAATCTCAAATCAGCTTAACATTTATGCAGGTCCAATGATCGATGTAACTGTACAAAGAATAATTAATTTTTTAATAATGCATGAGCTTTAGGACATGTGACTGCGACGACTCGATGATTCAACACGAGCTAGCTGTACCCTAATACGGATAGGTTTTGGCGAATGATGCCACAAATATAGTACAATAGGATTGATTATTAATCAATTGATGTAGAGTAGGTGTCCCATATACCAACTATATTTGGGCTAGGTGCTGAAAAAATGACGAAATCGACATTTTTTTTTTTGAGTTTAGTTCGGAACCATTTTTCACTTAAGGAACAAGTTCGATTATTTTAATAAAATTTTGCAGTATAATTCATTAAAGTTTTTATTTGCTTATAATTTATTCTTTTAATTTATTAAAAATTTATAACAATTGATTTTCCGTTATCAATTTCGTCCCCTTTCACAGTACCAAACCCATTTGATCCCGAATGATTTTTTCATATCACTCCATATATAAAAATCCGAAGATTTGAGTGACGGAAGGGGAAAAACCCGTAAATTAATTCATATCAGATTCGACCCCTAAGGGAATCCGATATTTGATTCTACATGATTAAGAACCGTTAAATTATACAATTTACTTGTAAAAAGATGTATTAGTTGAAGATTAAAGCACATCTTGTCGAAGCGACTAGAATGATTAACTTTACACATACTGTTGTATTGTATTTGATCGCATTTAATCATTTCAAGGTCAATTTTGCGGAGGATGAACAATCAATGGCTAATCAGTTTACAGGTTTTCCCCGTCACTTTCCGTCACTTATATATCGTGATTGTCAATGGTCATCTTCAGGGTTGTTAGTGGTAACTTACCGTGGTAAGTTACCAGTAAGTTATCATAACGATAAAATTACTATTTTTGGCAACTTTACAACCCTGGTCATATTAAAAAATATCTCACCTCCCTGCACCAATGATAATTCCTGTCAGTAATGTAATTTTTACAATAAGAAAAAAATTATAAATATATTTATGCAATATCAGTTATGTTTTTTTCTTGATTTTTTTTTCCTTAGAAAAATGAGATTGAATAATAAATAATCTCTATTTTTTTAAAAACTTGTACACAAACTATCTATAATTTACAATGGTTCTGATTTTTTTTTTAAAGAAAGTACAAAAATCCACGATAATGAACAACTCATCATTATTTAATGCAGCCAGGCATTTAATCATCATTAATAACCAATTAATTAATCATATTTATAGTTAATTAATTAATCATCAATGGTCCATTTTTTAGGACCCGGCTCAGCTTCCAGATCATCCCAAATTTGTACCAAAGGGACAGGAGTTTGTGGAGTAGTTTCGTCTTGATCATCTTTCTTGTTAACTGAATTAACATTAAAGAGAAGGATATATTGTGTAAGAATTAAGAAATACAAAAAATATAGTCAATTGAATTAAATTAAATTAAAAACTTACTACGTTCTTTTAATCCTTGACCAAAATTTCTCAATACTTTAACACCAAAAACAAATAATAGCTATGAAAAAGAAACACCAATTAGTTACAGTTAGTTACAGTTAGTTACAGTTAGTTACAGTTAGTTACAAATTAGTAAGAAAAAAATTCAAAACCATATTTGGAAGTAACATGGTACACGTACCACAGAGTTTACAATCAACAATGTAACTACAAATAAAAAATAGATATATAAACTAAATATCAAAAAAGGCAAAAAAAGAAAGAAATATATAACGATAAAACAAGAAATTTTATACATACGGATAATGATTCCGAAATACCAATAACTTTTATATTCCATGAAAAAGATGAATGCACAAACCATAGCAAACACAAAATCAACTATAACAGCAATCCATAGAACCAAAAATATTATCATTCCTAATCTATGTTCTGTTGCGACCTATTGGTAAAAAAAAAAAAAAGATTGGATAAAAAGATTTAATTCGAGTTAAAACAAAAAAAAAATATAAATAAATAATAGTAAATAAATAATAATAATAATAAATAGATATATATTTACAAATCGGTAAGCCAATATTTCCAAAATAAGTACCAAGACGGTAACGACCAAATGATATATTATAAACCCGGTCGTAAGGGCATTAAATTGACTATTTTGCCAGTTATAGACAAGAATGATGAGCAATGAAGGAATCATGAATAATAATATGGATAATAGATTAAGTTTCAGCAACATCAAGAAAATTAAGTGTTCCTTGTATCTACCTATTCAACAAAGGAAAAATAACAAAAAGGTAACATAAACATAAATTATATTAACAAAATATATAAAAAAAAAATTACATTAAAACAAATAAAAAAAAAATATTATAAAAAGAATAAATTACATCTCATTTTAGGGTCACCACCGATCTTCTTATAATTAACCCAACCAAATTGTTTATAAAGTTTATATGAAAGGTAAGACATGACAATTGCAAGAAGGAGGAGCACTATAACACATGGAATATCGTTTCCCGTAAAGTTTGGCGTAAAATTAGGTTGTTTTGCACATTGAGAGAGACCATCTAAATCACCTAATGACAGTTTGACTTCAATTGCTTGTACCTTAAAAAAGGTAAAGGTAAGATTAAATTAAATGAAATGAAAGAAGGGAAGAAAAAAATGAAAAGAAAAGAAAATATCTACAGTTCCATAAAGAGCCCAACAAAAATTTAGTATTGTAATTGTTAAAATTTGAATAATGTTTTCATGAAACAACTACAAAAAATGCAACAAACATTAATCATGAACTTTATTAGCATACACATTCGAATAATTCGAATAATTCGAATATTCGAATAAATTCGAATAATTCAAATAATTGCAAATCTTTAAAGAAAACTTACCGCATTAAAACAAAAGTATAATTGAAACGCTTGGAATAAAATAAAAATCATATTATCATAAGCAAGAAAGGGGAATCTTGGGATATTTCTACCCTCAAATTGTTTACAATCATCACCAGAAAAGCCAGAAGAATTTGTTATATTATAGTAATCTGTCCAAGTGTCTGTAAAACTTAAATTACGGGATAATATTCTAATTTGAAGAACGATTATGATTATGCATTGGAATATGGAGCATAAGACGAAAAGTTTTGTATATGTTGATGCATTTAATTTCGACCACTTTACGAAAAAAAATAAAGATCAGTTAGGATTTGATGATTAGGTAAAGATGGAATAGCAATTCAATTTATTGTTAAAGAATAATCAAACAGTATTAATAACGATTCTGTTCAATATGTACGTACGTACCTTTTTCAAAGCACTTTTCTTGGCATTAGTAAAAACAGGCACCATTTTGTATAATAAATAATTTCGAAAGTGTTAAAAAATATAGTTATATACAATGTATAAATAATCTGTATATATATGTGTGTATATATATATATAAATATATATATATATGTATGAAAGCTTCGTTGCAAGTACAAAATTCAACTATATCCTTTAATAATAAAGCGCCTTATGAAAATGTGATAAAATTAAAGCTTCCTATCAAAGGAAGACTAGGTTTAAACTGCGGGATAGATTGATTAAAATTAATTGATCCAAGCTAACCACGATCGAATCCGAAAGAAGTTGTTTTATTATTCCTATGTATTTAGTACGTACGTACGTCTGTAACTCGGAAGAACATGAGTTAATAGAGTCATATTGAATTCTGGATGATTTCATTTATAATCAAAACCTGATGCATAGAAAGTAATACAGGCTTATCATTTTTACCTTTTAAAGGCAAGACTACCTTACAAAGCAACAACTAAGGGGTCCTTTTAGTGAAACTTTCGTGCAGCTCATACACACAAAGTACTCCGAAATTTCTTGATCGAAAAGGTGGTTAAATTTAAAGTAATGCTCAATTTGTCCAATTTTTGATGCGAATATATGCAATTAATCAATAAATATAGTTCATCGCATTATTATCCTTATACTTTATTTTTATGATATAATATAATATCGATATCGATATACAGTACACAAATATTTTTACCCGATCAGTACACCTCGGTAATTCAGCCAGACAACGTCCGGACATTGTGTAACTACATTCAGAATCAGAAACAGGCTTAAATCGTTATAAAAAATACAATTCATGACGATAACTATAAATGAACTAGGTCGATGTATTGTTGCCCATAACGATAACGATAAACTTTACGAAAATGAATGAGAGTACAAAATTTTGCACAGCCCGGAAACAGAAGAGAATTATATGTATAACGTATACATTATACAGTTATACAGTTAGTTACGTATACAGTTAGTTATACAGTTAGTTATACAGTTAGTTATACAGTTATATAGTTATATAGTTATATAGTTATACAGTTATATAGTTATATAGTTATATAGTTATACAGTTATATAGTTATATAGTTATATAGTTATATAACAATATTACTACACTATAACATACTATAACATATAAATATATCATTACACTATATTTACACTATATATACACTATGTATACATTATGTTTACACTACACGTATTACTATTTACACTATACCAACTATACCATCATTTGTTATTGTAAATAATGAATTCTGTTTACGAAAAGATTATATTAACCATCTATTACTATTTGCAAAAACAAAAAAAATTTCGGGATTATTTGGAATATTTTTTACCAATGAAATGTTATTTTAACGAAAATTATTGTAACAGAAAAAAATCAGTGAATCAATTTTGAATCAATATAGGAATTCTAGAATACCAATTTTGTAATAAAATGTTTAATACATTTATCCTTGTACATTATAAGAAGACAGTACAAACAGTCAGTTTACCAGGCACAATTTAAAAACAGACCACGGGAATTAGTAAATAGTTTAATCCGATAAACCGAAAATAACGATAACATTAGGATTGTCGTACACTTACTATTTAATATTATGCGGGCCGTATGAATTTTAAGGTAAGTAATGTAAATCCAAAACCGAAAAGAGCAATGTGTTGTTAGCACATGGTACATTTGAATTACGTACTTATTAACATATGTAGCAATATGCAATTACCGATTAAATATTTTTAAATTTATTAAACATTATCAAAATATACGTAAAAAGGCATCACTGCATTACCTTTCTAATTTTTTTTTACTTTCTTTTTTTTGCCCTCCTTTTTTTTTTTTGTCTTCATCTTTTTATACATTCTCTTTCCCCTCTTCGAAAGATTCGCATAAGCTCGCATAGACTTATAATATGCCACGTGATTACATTTGAAGAATTACCATCACGTGTAGTTTTCGTCAGGGCATTAGTTGGTCTAATTTTATAATTTTGATGATTGCATTGGTCACAGTGCAATGGTCTCGACACTCTTTTTTCAAAATCTTAAGAGGGATTGTATAAAAAAAGTATGTTAAACACGTTTAAAAAAATATGTTAACAATGTTAAAAAATACGTTAAAAAATACGTTGGAAATATGTTTAAAAAAATGCATTTATTAGTTATATATACACATATATATTAATTATATATTAATTGCTTATATATAACATTTCAACGTTCTTTTTTTTTTACAGTGGCAAAGAATAACCGCCTCCAAAATCACAAAATTTGCCGTAATATTAGCGATATTCCAAACCATTTTTATCGTAGTTTTTCAAATGAAGCTCTTGACACGCAATGTAAATCTTCAACTAACACCGAATCCATATGCCAAAGATTTTCAAAGGTTAAACCATGAATGCTACGACGAACTCATTAGAAATTTTAGTGGAATTCCATTAGAATTCTTGGCTGGAAATAACGTCATTTTTATTGTGTTTCATCTTTGGCAACTCTACTTATTTTTTAACGCGGTAATTAATCTTTATTTGATAAAAATCGTAAAGAGATTTTGACAAACTTAGTATAAATGTTATAAAATATTAAATAATCTATAAAAAAATTGTTAAAAAACCATCACAAAATTGTTAAAAAACCATCATGAGATCGTTAAAAATCGTAAAGAGATTTTGACAAACTAAGAGAACGTTAGAAAATATTAGTATGAATGTCAAAAAATATTAATCATCAATTAAAAAAAAAATCAATCGAAAATCAATTGAAAATCATTTAGAAATAAATCAAATTAATTAGAAATTAATTTAGAAATCAATTTGATTGAAAGTCAATTAGAAATCAAGTTAGATATCAATTTAGAAATTAATTATGGACATCAATTATCAATCAATTTAAAAATATTTAAGTGATATTTTAAAAGGGAATATTTTAAAGGGAATATTTTTTAAAGGGAATAGTATTGATTTATTTTGGTTAAATTTGTTAACTTTTTAGGTATTTCACGAACACTCCATACAAATCGCGACCATTTGTTTTTTTAACTTCGGCTGGCTTTTCTTTGGTCTTGTAAGTTTTTTCATTATTATCTACCAGTTTTCTATCTTTTTTTTATCAGTTTTCTATTTATTATCTACTCTATACTAGTTCTTTACTAGTTCTTTTAAAACAAACAAAATATTAATTTTATCTTTATACCAAAGGTTCAAGGCCTAGAATTAAAATTCCCTTTAAATCAATTACATAGTATTAAAGCATGTGTAGGGAAAACAGATTTTGATCCTTCATTTTGGACAAATGACATTCCATTCCTCTGTATACTTTTATTGCTCACTGCGATCTCGACCTGGTTTTCGCTTATGCTCTATAAGCAATTTGGATGGAATATCTATAAAAAAATAGGCGGTGATGTAAAGATGAGAAGTATGATGAAAATTATAATAAAAATGATACTTTAATTATTTTATATTATTATACTTATTAACTTATATAATATATATATATTTTTTTTTAGATTCATATAAGAAATATTTGATCTTTATGATATTTCTAAAAATGAATATCTTCACCATACTTCTTTACCTATTCTCTTTTATTGTTCCATATATTCACCTCGGAAATTACGTATACCAAAATTTTAAAGAAGAATCAACTGTTCTAACTATAATTCACGTTATTGCGTCCATTGTAAATTTCTTTCTTGTAATAATGGCATATAAATCTGTAAATATCATTATCATCATTATCATCATCATTATTATTAGTATTATTAAATCAATCTCTTTCATGAAAAGTTTAATTTCCGATAAGATTAATCAAAATATTTACAATATTTACGATATTTTTTATAATATTTATAATATTTATAATATTTATAATACATAATAGGTACATTCTGAATGGAGACCCGGAATGATAATATTTTCAATACTGTGGTTATATGTTATAATTGCTGTTATAATTGATTTGGTTACAAATATTTCAAACTCGGTTTTAAATTTTGAAGCTGAGTTTACTCAATGGGACTATTTAATCCTTGCTGGTATGTAATAGCAATAATTAATCTAACTCATCTATATATCTAATTAATTAATTTAATGATTTAAATCTAATCTATTGTAATTAATATTATTGATTTTATATAGTCATTCCGTCAACATTATTTTGGCTTGCAATATATATTGTTAGTAATTCAATTTTTTTTTTTACTTGTTTTATGTTTTAAAAAATTATCTAAATTATAATAACTTATAAATTATCTAATTGATCCAGGGGACGTACATATATGGAATTCTTGTCTTTAGAAATTTTGGAAAAGGTCTAAAGGAACTACGTATGTATTGGTTTTTTTTCAATCAATTTTATGTACGTAATATTTTAAGCAAAATTTCACCATTTTGTTTTTCTATTTATATATATCTATGATTAATTTGATTAAATAAAGTAAGCAAATCAAATAATAATCACACAGATGACCTTGATAGATTAAATTACATTGATTTGGACATAAAAATCCCCATAAGTCCAAAGTTCGTTATCGATGACTAATTTTTTTTGCGATACATCTTTAAGAATAAATTAATTGTTTAACCGTATTGGTATGTAATTTGTACTGTACTCACATCTTGTAATAATAGTAAAAAGCGCATGTATGGACGTATGTATGTACGTACATGCGTATTAGATAATTTTTTATTAGCTACGTACGTACGTATGCACATATGTACTAATTTCTGGTGATAAAATTAGATTATTTTGTAATTGTAACAATATATATATATTTATTTTAATGTAACGAGACTAATAAATTTTAATAAGTTCTTTCAAAAAGTAAAAGCCCGTTTTTAAGCAAGAAATTCTTTTAATAAAGTTAGTAAATTTTTTTCTAAGGAATTCCTTTTAAATTTTTTAATCTAAAAAAAAAAAAAAAAATTAAAGATTGACATCGATTATTGAAATGAATTAAAAAAAGAAAAAACTTGTATAATCTAGTTAGTGACTAAATTTAGAAATAAAATATACAATATATACTAAATAAAAGGATATATATATATATATATGTATATATGTATGTGTGTATATGCACGTAAAATTCGATTTTTTTTTTTCTTCTATATTGATATACAGTATATATTTATTATTCTATTTATACACGTATTATCATTACTAAGAAAGATCCCCAGGAGATCTTGTCATTTCACGATCAACAAAATACATCTTGGAAGAATCCACCGATAAAAATTCATCACCTGGCTTTTTCTTAATATTAAGATCTTCCATCTCAGGTAAACCTCTGTTATCCATTTCATGACCTACATCAAGTTTTTGATAATTTAGAGTGCATAATGATATCATGAATAGGATCAAGAAAATGAAATTTAGCCACATGCAGACTAGGTTGGTTAATCGAATGTCGCAGGCTTCTTTAATTATTCTGGAAGTATAAGGATAGTTTGATGGACAACTTGATGGAATGTTGCCTAATTCTTT
>CAJVPZ010003092.1:0-11443 GCA_910592135.1 Racocetra fulgida | reverse complement strand
ATTAATATTGACAATTCATGTTTATGAGTACTAATTAATTAGCATCCATATGATTCTGTTTTTCCTACAAATTTTTTACAATTAGTTACGCATTGTTCTCTGTCGGTTTTGGTTCTGTGCAACAACGTTGTGCAGCTATCTATAATTTAGCTGCAAAAATGGGAAATTTTTATTATTTATCATTCGTCAGTGGTTTCGTCATTCGTCAAGTGTTTCGTCATTCGTCAACGTTTCGTCAGACGTCGCATTTGACGAAATGTTTCGTCATCAAGAAAATAGTTTCGTCAGGAATCATTAACCAGAACCGTATTTAACTGGAATCATATGTAACTAGATCCTTTATCTGAATTAAATCTTAACGCCTATTTTTGAGACTATAACATCCCTTATGCACAGAAAAAAACAAAAAAAAAAAAAACAAAGTTTTACTATTGAGCATAGGATTTTGCAGACCACTAAGTTCGTTTAACTAAGTGCAAAATAGTAGACTAAATGAATTCGTTTTTAAAAAAAAATACACACTTAGAGTAAATGTTACATGAAATAAGCAAATTCTAACCAAATCTACCGATAAATGTTTAGGGTGATTCTATTTATTGTATCATTGTATTAGTGTTATATCGATGTGTGCACAATACCTACGCACGCAGGTGTATTTTTTTTGAGACTTGATAAACATTCAATTTAGTAAAGTAGAATTGTACGGCAGTAACAGATTTGAATTACGTCCGTACGATTAACATAGACATAAACTTTAATTTTTACAAGTAACCTGATTAAGTACTATTGTTGTCCTTTTAACGTTAGTAGTTATCCATTTTCAGAATTAAAATACTGTGAAACATTGTACAAAAAATAGATACTTTCAAAAAAAAAAAAAAAAAATTAAATGTCGACTCTTTCCTTGACCGGTAGTAAACGAGGTGCATTGATAGTGTTTGAAGGCTGTGACCGCGCTGGAAAATCTACGCAAACAGAAAAACTTGTTAAATATTTAAATGAACATGGATTCACAGCGGTCAAAGGGAAATTTCCAGGTATAATAATAAATGTTGCTTTGAAATTGTTAACATATATAATTAACGTAATTAGCAAGAAGTATAGAACCATTAGGACCAATAATTGATGATTATTTAAAGAATGATGTAGAATTATGCGACAAAGCATTTCATTTTTTATTATCAGCAAACTTATGGGAACAAGAGTAATGTTATTTACTGAACAAAATTAGTAGCACTAAATTTCGTAAACATTACTGTTTATATAGCAGTTCATTTATATAGATCATATTTGAAAAATACTATCCTCAATGGTAAAACACTAGTTATGGATCGATACGCATATACCGGTGTTGCATATTTAACTGCCAAGGTAAGTTATAATATTTATTATCATTTCGAATTAAATTATTAAAATCATTAATATACTCATTAATCCAGGGTTTAGATTTAAATTGGTGTAAAGCTTCATATATTGGTTTACCATCACCAGATATTGTCTTTTTCATGGATGTGCCGTTGGAAGAGACTGAAAAAAGGGATGGATTTGGTAGTGAAAGGCTTGACAAAAGTGAGATTCAAGTAAAGGCAAGAAATGTATATTTATCATTGACAGGCCCAGAATGGAAGGTGAGGCACGTACTTCTAAGGCAGATACTATTTTTTTTAATGTTAATTCAAAAAAAAATTTTTAATTACTAGATATTAGATGGTCGACAATCAATTGATGAACTTCATGAAAAAATTGTAAACATGTCCCTAGAAGTAGTTCAAAAATGCGGTGTCATACCAATACAAGATTTGTGGAAAAATTCTTAATCAAAGCATTACAAATTTAGTGGTAAAAATTATCAGTTCATAATTCAATAGAATGAAATTTTTTTAAACCAATTATTATTCGTTCTTGAAGAAACTATATAATTGCAATAAAGAGAACTAGGAATGTTAGGCAGTCTACACTATGCTACGAAAAAAATGGTGATAAATTACATATTGCAATAAGGGCGCTGACATTTATTACGTAATATTTTTGGGGTGGGGGGGGGGGTTGCATGTGTACTATAGCAATATCTTACGTTACACATAAACATATAATATATGATTAATTGGCCAATCACAATTGGTCTTATGTGTGGGGGAGGGGGGGTAGCCCTATAGTAAATGGATATTACGTAATAAATGTCATTGCCCTAAGTGCTAATGGGATTAAAATTTTATTGATAAAAAGCTCATTATATACTTTATCTAATATTAAAGTTTTATTGTTTATTTCTATAGCGATTGTTACTTAAAATTGATGTTTCTTAACAAAACTAGTAATCCAAATTGAACCAAATTTTTATATTATATAACAAATGCCTCTTTGCAATATAAAAAAGTTTTTATAATTTGAATTATTGGTTATTGAGATAATTGATATAAGAATAATCTTTAATTTTCAAGTTTTAAATTTTTTCTTGACAACTAATGACTAAACGACATCGAATTTTTGCATATTAAAAAGATATTTATTATATAATACGCAAAAATTTGATCAAAAACGGACTGCTAATAATCAAGAAACTTGCTAATTGCCTTTTTTTAATACATCATTGTAATTCATAAACCTATGAATTATTTATATCAAGTTTTCAATAACCAGTAACTCAAATTAAACAAACTGTTTATTGTCCAGAGCGTAGCAACGGACCTTTAATGTTTATGTATAGTAATACAAAAATTACATTTTTGATGCATTTCGATCAAAATTAGTTACCTTTTTGATGCATCACTATAAATATTATGAAAATCATATCAAAAATGTAAATTGAAAATTTTTTGTCAGTCATGCCGCGTGTCTATATTTGTACTTTAAGTGTAACAAAACATGCATGCTTATGCGTTTGTGTTATATGATGATAGTCATGTGCTCCGGACACATAATGCAATGCATTAGCCTAGTATATTATAGAACAAGCCTCCTTCTACAATATATAGAAATTTGACTTAATTTGTATTACTAGTTGTTGAGAAAATTAGTATAATATTTAGCCAATCAATCAGTTAAATTGAAAATTTTATATAATTGTTTATATTAATTTCTTTTCAACTGGTAGTTCAAAATTATATCAAATTTCATATGTTATAAAGAAATATTGATAAAACTTTGGCCCAATTCAAATTGTTAATTAGTTTTAAGACTAGTTCATATTTGAAAAAAATTAATCTTCTCTTGGTCTTAAGACCAGTTCAGTTTAAATTGGCCTAGATTGTTTAAAATTCTTAAAAATATAAATTATCAATCAGATTATACTAGATTATACTAGATCAAAATAGACCATATATCTAAAATTTATCTGTAGATCTTCTATTTAAACTAAAGTTGCTGATAAAACTAAATTGTGCTGGTAAAACTGATAACTATCTAAAATATAATTGGTTATTGCACTTAAAAGCTAATAAGATTTTGTATTATCATCAAATTTTATCAAGACTGAGATTAAGTTGAATATAAAATGATTGAATATCTATAAAATTCATAATTAAGAATAATAATTAACTAACTATATTAGACTTTAAATTTTTTATATTTTAAAACATTCTAATATATATGCAGAGAACCATGATAAAGACGGTCAGACCCAATATACAGGGTAGACTATAGCACTCTTCATAGCCGTGAGAACTGGGCTTAAAACAGTGAGCAACTCTGCAGAAAACTATTTGTCCAAATCTCATCAACATCTTTAGACTCCTATGATTTGGATGCATACTACAACAAATATTTACTACATCATAAACTTTTTCTTTTTAAAGAACCTCAAACTCTACAATCTTTTTACTCTCATCTCAGTATTCATACACTTTATCTTAAAAAATTTGCTGCTATTTCACTATCTAAAGACAGGAAAGAAGCATATGTTTATCTACCACATGAGACCAAATTACTAATAAATTGCATTCTACTATTAACATTCAATATATATCTCTTAAATTATATATAAACACATCACCAATCTTATCACCTATAACTTCTGATGAAGAACCTAAATCTTTATCTACAAATTTACTTTTATTTTTGCAAAATCTTACTAACAATACTTTAAGCTCATCATCTATATCTTCAATATCTACGAACTATACTTCTAGTCATAATTCTTTTAATCAAAATTATAATCAAATTAGTTCTCACTTTGCATCTTCACAAACTTTTACACCTGCACAAAAGTTTCATGATCTTAATTTAACAATTGCTACATATAATATTAGAGGTTTCAATAATATAACCAAAAGAGAAGCATGACAAAATTACTGTTTTTACAATAATATTCACATTGCTTGTATTACTGAAACCAAAATTGCTAATAGCACAAATCTTCATTTTTGCAATAATAATTTATTTACCTACTTCTGGGCTAACTCAAACAGCTTAGCAGAAAGAACAGCTATAATGATTCATAACCACCTCAAATCTCATATTTACAACTGCCAAACACATCCTAACAGAGTAATTGTACTTGATCTTTTCTTTAAAGTGATATCAAACTCTGCATTATAAACATTTACCTCTTATCTACAGATATGCATAAACACAATGAAATACAAAATACAGTTATTGCATAGATTTAATAAATTTATCAACTCAATCTTCATCCAATTATACTTGGTAACTTTAACATACACGATAATGTTTTTAGTATATTATCTAAATATCATCTTATTAACTATCTACATCATACTAATATGTATGATCTTAGTGTATATACCAACAACACACATTATACATAGATAAACAATCCTAGCCGAAGCTATATCAACTATAATTAGACTAACTCATTTAATATTCAGTTCTTTCTCTTATATAAACTTGACAATAGTGACACCTTTACATCTAGTGACCACTCTATTTTTTTATTTTCCTAAACTTTTACTAATGTATATAGCAAATTTTCATGCTATCATACTGGTATTAGCTAAAGAATCTTCAACTACAAAAGCATATTATCTGAAAAGTGGACAGAATTTTCAGACCTTTTTACTGACAATCTTAACTTACATCATACTCCACTCAATACTGATACCAATGAAAGTATTGAAACTATTTAGTATAAGATTGAATACTCAATTATTAACACTGCAATACATATTATATATAACAAAATAACTAGAAAACATAGTTATAATCATCAATATACACCACATTGCACTTCACTTTAACTATCAGTTAAAGAACTTGATCATATAATTAAAATTATCAAAAACAAAAATAATAATATAGATGTAAACTTAATTAATTCTAAAATCTAAAATATCAACTCAAGATCTCACTGCAATCTTCAAGTATTTAAATCTTTACAATATTCTTTATGAATCCAACATGTACAAGAAATCTGAAACAACTTTATAATGCTCACCAGATTGAAAACTCTCTCTTACTTCAACAACAAATTAAACAAGCAACTGAAAAAAGATGCAAAACACTCTCTACAAAACTCAAACAAGCCATCAATAGTATTCTTAATTCTTACTAACCTTTTATTCACTTCTCTAATATTAAACTTTCGAATCAACTTATTACAGATCCAAATCTTATTAAACAAGCAAGCAAGAAATCTGTGCCAGGTTATGTCGATCATTTGGTTGGGGGCATATCTGTGTAACCGGTGCATGCAGGTTTGTGTAACAATTAATTTAAACAAGATCGATAGATACTACGTATATTATGTGTATGTACATATTTATAAAATATATATTTATCTATGTAACTATATATAATATGGAAAGGGTTTTGCGGCTAAATAAACTATGTTCTTAATTTGTATTAACTTTGCACAATTTGCATATAGTTCTAGCTTTCTCTGTATGTAATAGTAGTCAATTACACACTAGACAAGTAAAAAATATGTTAGTTCTGTAATGTTAAAACTGAAAATCAGTATAAAAAAAAACTTATCATTATTGCTTCAATAAAGTTTCTAATATATGTTTGTAATTGAAAGTAAAAAAATATCACTCATGCAAAAAGTATTGTTTTAAATATTCTATGAAGGGTTAAAAAGCGAATAATAAAAGTATAATTTAAAAAAAGTATATATGATGGATATTATGTAATGATAAGATTAAGAAAAAAAGTGTGTACGTATAAAAAAATAAATATAGTAAACTATAATTTAATTGATATGATGTACAAATGTAAGGCAGAGGTTAAATAAGCATGTTATGAAAATGATGTAATGCTTGATTTAAAATAAAAGAAAAAAAAAAAGTCATGTCTTTCATTTGCTAAAAGCAGAAAACAAACAAAGGAGTAATTGAACGTACATGTATGTACCTGCAGTACAAGACCCAGTTATTTACCAAGAGAGTTAGCAAATAGTAAATATGACATAAAAACATTGCTCTTTGGAGTATACTTTATACACATTTTTATTTTTAATTCTGTTGAACACATGAAATATGGAACTGCTGCTTGATGTAGAAAAAAGAGATAACATACCAGAGTCTTCAGAGCTATTAGTAAAATCATTACCAGATAATATTGCAGTTATTCTACCACAAAACTATAGTTATATAGTTTCTGAAATTCGACAACTTTCAAACTATATTACCCCAGAGGGATTTTTAATTGATCAATTTGAAGTAGAATTTTTTGTTAATGTTGATAACGTTGAAGCTGCATGTCAATGATTGTCTGAATATGAAGAAGCATCAAAGACCACGATGTGTAAAACTAAAGACTTTCAAGTCCAAGGGAAAAAATTATCCTTCGTGAATTACGTCATTGTATCCACAGCAATAAAGTTAGGGAGAAATAGAGAAATCTACAATTAAAAAGACCCTATTCACCACGTGTCAGAAATAAAGAATGCATAGCAATGATTCATCTTCGGCTTGAGCATTGGCGGCTCCAAACTAACCACCCACTTGAAGTTAATATTAAATTTGTGCACAACTATGTCATTGATTCGGCTGAATCACTTAGTTTCTGACCTGTTAAAGAGGAAGTTCGTAAAAAGTATCTTGAGCTTTTTACTAATGGGCATTCACTGGCAACAGCCCTACATACTTATGAGGATAGTATCTACTTTCGTGCAAGCAATAATCAAGAACTCATACAACTGTTAGCTGATCATGCACAAAACCCTGATTATAGTTATGTTTTAAATCTGTTTAAACAATATCACAATGAACATCTCAGAGAACAAAATGGCACAACAATGTTTCAGCGTCTTAAATATGAGGACAGCAAAACAGGACAAGGTTGTGCATTGCTTCAAGAGTATGATTCACAATCAAAAAATGCATTTATTTTGTGTGTAGTTACTAATTTAATGAGTCGTGTTCATGAGAAGATCAGGCAATCGGGTGAACTCTGTTATGTAGATGCATCTGCATCATTTGAACCATTAAACACCTCAATTACCTTACTTTACACAAGTTGTATCACAGGTGCCTTACCTCTTGGACTTATTGTAACATCAGATGAGTTAGCGGTAACTTTTGAAAAAGGGTTCAATCTTTTAAAACAACTTCTCCTACCATATGCTTTCTTTGGTCGTGGACCTGATATTGGTCCTATGATTTTTCTTACAGATGATTCGAATGCCGAACGAACTGCATTAAAAAATTGCTAGCCACAGTCAAAACAATTATTGTGCATCTTTCACATTCTTCAGCATTCTGGCATTGGTTGCATAATCCTAAACATAATATAAGTAAAGAACATAGAACCCCTATAATGAAATTTATGCAAAAAATACTATATTCACATACAGAAATTGAAATAGAAAAATTGTATAATGAATTAAGAACCATCTATTATTCTATATATCCACAGTTAAATAGATACTTTGAATTACTTTGGCTTAGGCGACAATTCTGGGCTGTATCATTTCATTCTGGGCTTCTTGTACATGGAAATCATATGAACAATTATATAGAACGAAGTTTTAGATTATTGAAAGACGTTATCTTTGCACAGACTCAAGTGTATAATAGTGTCCAAGTATTCCAATTTATTGTTACTAGCATAGAAAGGTTCTATGAATGCTGATTACTTGGGCTAGTATATAGTCACCCTGGTTATCTTCAAATCATCAAACAATTTTTATGCATTGGCTGGAAATCAATAAATGCAGCTGAAATTTGACAATCTGAAATAAATTCAGAGTATTTGGTCCCAAGTCAGGAACATGGCCTAATTTATTTTATACTGTAAATGTTAAAATTTGTACATGCACTTGTTTTATCGAGTTATCTGGAGCACCTTGTAAACATCAAGGTGCAGTGGCTGCCAAGTATCATATCGGATTGCTGAATGTTTTTCAATCATTGACGTGCGATTTTTGCATATATTGCATCTGATAAGTAATTAACTATTATTTAACTAATTATTATATTAAAATTTATTTTATTAATGTTTTAATATTTTAAGGACTCATATCGAATGACCATTCTTTTTATGCATCGCTACATTCCCGTACAAGTAACAACAAATCTGAAGATCGCAAGTATAGTATGATGCTGAATAATGTGCATCAGGTAGTGATAAAACTCAGAAAACTGAAGAACTTGATATTAACATAACCGCCCAAGAGTATATATTTTATACTTTATTTTATAACTCATCTAAAATAGTTCTAAAATAATTTATTTTTAGATAGAATTCTGCTTCTTTTGAATCATTTCTTGAAACGATCAAATATGATTATAAGAATTGTGGTCCAAATCTTCAAACTGCCCTTGAAAAATTCGCTGAACATACAATGCAGCAAAGGCAAGATCTGTTTCAGCATTGGTTTCATTTCTTTATGATATTAATCGTAATATTGATCCATTTGCATGAGTAAAAAGTGGTACAAAAATTCGTGTGCAAGTTGAATCAGTAAAACGTCAAAGAACCAATAATAATAATAAAGAAAATATTGATCAGCACATTATTCCTGCATGGAAAGTTAGAGCAAAAGGCAAAAAAGCACACGATCTTAGTAAGAATATTAATATGAATCAGTTAAATTAATAGCTTTTAGCCAGTTTGAGTAACTATATAAGCTAGTTAAGTAAGTTTTATGTAGATTCAGTATATAGATATTCAT
Source organism: Racocetra fulgida (assembly GCA_910592135.1). NCBI lineage: Eukaryota > Fungi > Glomeromycota > Glomeromycetes > Diversisporales > Gigasporaceae > Racocetra > Racocetra fulgida. The sequence goes on along the minus strand of CAJVPZ010003092.1, from coordinate 2,370 downwards.
ATTATTTGATGTAGGAGCTTATTGTAATAAGTAATATAAGCCTAGCACATGTTGTTTCTCTGTTAAATTTATAAAAATGAAACAAATACTATTGCTTCATATAACAGTTAAGTAATTATATCACATATTGATAAATTCATAGTGAATTTGAACTTGTATTATAAGCATGCTATAGTTAATTCCGAATTGACTTTTTTTTAAAAAAATCTTTTCTGGAATGTATGCTAATAAATTTTTAATAAAATTAAATGAACATAATGTGAGTAGCGCTAAAAAAAAAAAACTCGAAAAATATTCTTATTTTTTGGTATTGTTCAAATTCAAATTTTTATTTGAGTATATGAATTAGGTTATTATATAAATTTAATTTTTTTAACGACCATAGCACGTGATAGAGTGCATCCAGACAATATTTAAATTTTTGAAAAGATAAGTATTCAATTTTACAGTTGGTATTAAATCAGCAATAGTTCAATTATCACTAACTCTCAATTGTCGGACCTGTGTCTATACAAGAGACCCACAGGTCTGTTAATAGATTTTAAATTTTGTAAAATAAAACAGACTGGGTCTTATATAAGGCAGTTTATAGTACTATATACTAATTAACTCTAATAGCATAGGCATTGAGGACATTGATATGTGTTGAATATTAATCTGAATACTTGGAAGGGTGTGAATTAGAAATATCAGTATTTGCTTTGTAAAATACTGAAGTAAATAATGCATCACTTTTTAATTAAAACTATATTTATAATAAAAATATATATTAAATACCATATTTTGCAAGTATGTATACACATTCTTATTTCACCTAACTGCAGATCTAAATTTTGACAAGTATAAACAAGACATATCAGGATTTTTCAGTGAAATAATTGTTTCATATAACTCTTTATATATATGTACGTAGATCAAGTCAGTTACTAAAATTATTAAAATTAATATTAACTATAAACAGTATTTATCCCTTTTAAAAAATGATGATTCGATAATTACTGAAAATATTTTACTATTCATAACTTCATTTTAATGTTGAGTATAAAAAATAATTATTAAACGTTTAAAATAAATCATTTAATTTTATGAATATTTACTATTTATTTTTGTTTATTTTGTGAGTATTGTTAGTAAATATAATAAAAACAGATTATTTATTAATCTGAATCTTTAATCAAAACAGTCTGTAATTAATATAATGATATGAAAGGATCTCATCTTAGGGCTTATAATTATGAATATTTATAATAATCTAACAGAAATTATTTAATAAAATATTAAAGAAAATTAACAAAGCCCCATATATATACATACATATGTACGTATATAATTTAACTGTAAATTAATTGTTATACAAACTTGCATGCACCAGTTACACAGATATGCCCTGACCAAATGATCGACATAATCTGGCACAGATTTCTTGCTTGTATTATGCAATACTAGAACTATTAATAAACAGTATACAAATAATTACCATATGTTATTACAGTCAGACCTCTAAATGCTACTTCCCTAAATGCACGTTCTATGAAACACCTCTCTAAATATACGTCTTCTCTTGGGCCCAACTAATATTACATCTATAGATTTTTACCTTCCTAAATGCAATATCTCTCTAAGTACACGTTTGACTAAATTTTATATATAGTCCTGTTGTATTGCATTTAGAGAGGTTTGACTGTAATTAGAAGCAACCACCAGATTTAAAGCTGAGGACATTAGTCAAATATAAGAAATTCGACCACTGAATGAAATGGCCAAATCGATCTGAATTCGATCATTGAATATTTAGCTAATATTATACCAAATGATAGAGTAAATCGACAGTTAAATGCTAATAAAAAATCAGCAACCGAATTCAAGTCAAAAATTTCAATCGACAACCGATTGACATAATAAAATTGACCTGTAATCGACGACTGAATACTTATAAAATTTGGAATAAAATCGGTATAAATTCGATGGCCGAATTCAGGTCGATACGGCCATTTCATTTGGTAGTCGATTAATTACAATAAATCGACTTATAATCCACACCCGAATACTTATAAAATTCGGAATAAAATTGGTATAAATTCGATGGCTGAATTCAGGTTGATTCAGCCATTTCATTCGGTAGTCGATTAATTACAATAAATCAACTTATAATCGACTACTGAATACTTATAAAATTCGGAATAAAATTGGTATAAATTCAATGGCCGAATTCAGGTCGATTCAGTTATTTCATTCAGTAGTCGATTAATTACAATAAATCGACTTATAATCGACTACCGAATACTAATAATTAACAACTGCTTACTAATAATATTTGGTATAAATTCGATAGCTGAATTCAAGTCGAATTGGCTATTTCAATCGATTGTC
>CAJVPZ010003091.1:0-11446 GCA_910592135.1 Racocetra fulgida | reverse complement strand
GGGTAGGATTTAATGTATTACTTTAAAAGCTATCTTTCTCTAGAAGGCGTCATCAATCATTTTTCATAACAGGAAATGGTACTTCTAATTGTAATGGGTACTCACGCGTCAGATATATTTGATACAACAGCTGGCATCTTTATTTGTATGTTTGCTATCCAAATGAAACTTTAAAGAGTTCATATCTTGTAAATTAACTAATGTATAAAGCATTTTTATTTTTCATATTTTAGTATCCTACGTACTTGCGCGCTTAACATACGCGTTAATGTATGTAGCATATGCAATGTGGATTCCAATGTTTCGAATACATCTTATCACTACTGCATGGGGGATTATTATTCCTTCTTCCCTTTGGTTTGCTGCGATTTTTGCACCACAGAACTGTGTTGTTATTATGTTGTGGGCTTCTGTTGCATTTGGTTTGTTGATTCAGTTTTTTTTTGATTATTTTTATCGAAATTCTTAAATTAATAATCAAATTCAATTAAATTATAAGAATTATTTTGGTATGGTAAGTTATTTCACGATTATGAATAGAGTTATATATTTCTTGTAAAATTTAATTTCATAATTTATCATCTATATTACTTAGGTTTTGTGCCAATATATTACCGTTGCCGTAAGAATCCAGCGAATCACATAAATACAAGAGATTTTAAATCCGCAGACGAACCAACCTTGACAATGGATTCAACCAAATCATCACCACTCACTCCACATAAGGCAATGAGAACAAAAGGAACAGAATTTCGTTGGAAATGGACTGATATATTTTCTGTACTTAAACTTACGGAATATAGGACTGCCTTAAATATTGAACATTTTAGTGAAAGATTAGGATTATTTGTGGTTATTTGTTTGGGTGAAAGTGTAAGCATATTCTTTAATTTATACTCGTTTATAAGAATTATTACAAAATATTAAAATTATTGATTTCATAGATTTTTAACGTGATTTATACCAGCTTAAATAAATACCCTGACATTTTCCTTGCCAAGGTATAGCTCGTTATAGGCATCTTTTAAACACCATTATGATCTAACTATTATCTGATATAGGCAATTCTAGGTCTAGTAATAGCTTATAATTTGCATTGGATATATTTTGATGTCGATGCGAGCCGACAATATCAACATGCATTGCGAAGGCACGTTATTACTGGTCTCTTATTTGGATTAACACATATTCCCCTTGTAAGAAAGATACTTATCATTATAATTTGCTCAAATATGGATATCATTTAATTTTTTATAATTTAACTATTAACAGTTCATGGCTTTAATTGCTTTTGGGTATGTTTTATCTTTTTTTCTTGTTATATATTGATGTCTGAGATTCATATATTTGACCTTTGTAGGAGTTCTCTTGGAAAAATTGTAATACTTGCTGATTTCCCTGATGCCGAACACATCCCTAAGCCTATTTCCTTAAAAAAGGAAGCAGAGGGGGAAGAAAGTGAATTGTCAACTCCGCTTGCAATATTGTTCTGTGCTTCATTAGCAGTTGCAATGTATTGTATGACTATTATCGGCACTTTACATAAAAGTTTGGACTCTGTAAATTGTACAAAAATTTCAAAGGTGAACAATAATATTACCATTTGTAAATGTTTGTTTTTTCATGGTTAATATGCATATTTATCAATATGAACATTTTTTGAAGGCTCCGCGACTATTACTACGATTTGTTATTGGCACATTATATCTATTATTACCACTTGCACATCTAAGCTCTCTAAATTTATTAATAATTGTATCAATTTTATCAATGTTCATGGTAATCGTAGAAACATATGGTAGATTAAGTTGGAATTCTCCACTATTTGGCAATTGCGAAAAGGATGTTAGTCATGAATATGACGAAGAGGATGAAGCAAAAAGATATGTGCGTTGGAGATGGGGATCTGCAAATTTAAATAAGCGTAGTTTTTCGAGAGGATTCTTTAGACGAACGAAGTCGAATAAAAATGAAAAGATCGATGGTGGCAGTAATGATGATAATGTGGATGTAGTGGTAAAATGAATTTATCACTGAAGTAAAGTCAGACTCCTAAATCAAGCTTGACCCAAATATATATGCTTGACTCTTATAAATGTCAAAGTTTAATTCCTACGAGCTGAATTTAGGGAGGTCTGACTATTTGTAATAATAATTGACTATATTTACGTATAAGAATTTGAGAACTGTCCATAAATGTATACAATATTTGTGTTTTATAATTTATTTAAAAAGTATAAATAGTATTATAAATCCACCTAATCATAAAGCTCCTCCAATTCAAAGTCTTTAAATTCATTGATCCACTCGGCACCCATTTGATTATCATCTATATGTACTTCGGGCTCATCGTTTGTAAGCAATTGCTCGGAATTTCCTGAAAGGGCTGTGTGTATTATTGTTTCAAATTTTTCCTAGTATCCAAAAAAAAAAAAATCACTAATGCAAGAAGTATTTATAAATAAAAGTGCAATGACTTACCAATCGCCACTCATCTATCCATCTACCAAACATTGCATATCGTTCACTATGCGTCATCCGGAGGAACTCGGGCATGGACGTGGCGGTTAAGATAATTTGTGCAGTGAATGGATTAATCAATGGAGAAAAACATGACAAAAATTTTTCATGCTTTATTGATTTCATAAATAAATAAATCGAGTTAGATATATATTCTTAGCAAGTTAACAAAAACTTTTAAAATATTACCAAACTTTCTTCCATAGTCATCCAATCTCTACTTTCCCATTGCTGGCGATCTTGTCCTCTTTCTTCTTCACACTTTGAAGCACAGAGATCACCTATCAATCTCGCAAGTCGTGCGGACATTTCTTCACATGAAGAAAATACTATATGTGCATCACACGAATAACGCGTTAAGACGGCTTGCAATCCTGCAACAGCCTTTAAAACAGGTAAAGTATATGAATACGGAAGAATGCATTCTGCATCATTGTCATGAGTTGCTCTATTATTCCATGTGTAAGTCTCCAAAATTACATATAAGCTCGAATATTTTTGTGCAAGACGAATGATTGTTCGAGCAATGGTTGGGACGGATTGCTCTTGAGATATTAAATTGAGAGGATAATATATAATTCCAGTCCTTTCATCTATAATCAGATCGCAGTCTATGTAAGATGTTTCTAATTCATCATTCGGTAATAAAGGCTGTAGGATATTTGACAGAGGTTTGTTAAATTTATATAGAATAATATGAATAAAATACGCAAATTTCAATAACTTACTCTTAAGTATTCGAAATCACGTTCAAAAACTTCAACCTTGCAATAAATGCCTTTTAAATTTAATAACAGGCCACGATTTGCCAAAAGTCGGGCCGATACGATGTATTTATGAGTAACTATTGGCATTGGCATATTATCGATGATAGTTTTTGCCACTATTAAGACATGTAAATATGTTATTATGCTACACAGTCTATCGTTATGAATTCTATAATAAATTGTTCTAGGATACTTACTAACGTGAGCATTCTGCACACCTCGAATATTTCTGCCATTGTCAGTAAACTGTGACCCCGAAGAGGGGATTCTGTGTGTATAACGAGTATATCCATATGTATGGTCGTTTGGCGTGTTATTGACACTAGGAACTATTTGTTTCGATTCTTTTGCAAAATTCCGTAATATTTATAAGTCGTTTCTTTGCGTTGAACTTAAAACAATAGTTGGTTTACCTTCACCACTTTTGTTTGCAGAATGAAATCTTTTTTTTAAATCAATATTTCGATGTTTATTTGGTGCAGGTTTTCCACGCAGAATCAAGAAATCATCTATCGACTTTGTTGCAGAGAAAGTGTCAGCGAAATATCTAGATTTGACAATGTTTGGTTTGGTGGAAGAGTTTTGTATATCCTTAAAATCAAATAGTGTTTTCGATGAAACCTCATTACATATGGAAGAAGTGTTTCGAAGGGTGTTAAAGTTTTGCTGTTCATTAAAATACAATAAAGAATCTTCAACTGGGACTTCACCATCGGTAGGTGAAAAATCCGATAAATCTACATCATTTGTGTGAACATCGTTATCCTTATTTGATTTGTCGTAACTGGAAAGCCCAACTGGAACTCCTTTTTGGTGATGAGACTTTAGGTGGGAATGAAGTAGATCTTTTTTCGCAAGCATTTCTTCGTGCATTTTTTTCCCTGTTGTCAGATATGGATCATGAATTTCAAATTTCACATTTATTGTATCCAAAATGTCATCATCGTTAGCACAACTACATAATTCTTCAAGAATATCTGATATCTCTTGGGATGGAAGATTTACATCGACGATTTGTTCAAATTCTATGTGAGAGGTATTTTTAATTGGATTCCAATGTAACTCAAACTCCAAAGCTTTCATTCCACTAAATGATGTCAATATTTGAAAATCAGAATGCGTTGAATTTGGATGCGCAATCAAATCTGAAATTTGAGTTGGTATTAAAGGGAATGAAACCCCATCATCATTTACACTTCCTCTGGTAATTTGAGAGACAGGATGGGGTAATTGCGGAACTTTTTTTTTAAAAAAAAAAAAAATAGAAAAATTAACATTTTAATAAACTTTTACGATCATAAATCATTAAATAGATGAAATGTCGTATAGGTGGGCATGATTATTTAATCATTAACATATAACTGCATTAAATTACCCTTGAATTTCAATCCTTCTAGTTCATCCATTGATTGCCACATAATGACAGATTTCCAGTTTTCATCTGGGTTTTCAACTTTCAACATCTTCTCAAGGTCCGATTGAAGCGCTGTCTGATCTTCTAATTTCTGATGCATAAAGGTAGCATCTTCGGATATTACGGACTTTATTGTTTGTGCCAAAGAGTCCGTTCTAAAGATCAAGATGCTTTATAAGTTGTGCATACCTTAGAGAAAAAAGCGAATAAATTAAAAAGAAAATACATTGTCACGTCTTTGTCATCCACATTTCCAGTCTCTGATCCAAAATCGGTTTTACTAAATATTATTATTGATACGTCTTAAACAAAATTGACCTAGAATACTTAGCAACAATAATATGCTGAATATCTCCTTACCACCGTTTTCTGCGATCTATTTCCAAAGGATCATATCTTGCGGGTATCATTGCAGGTTCTCCGTTTGTCAAACAAAATAGGCTTATGAGTCATTATATATATTTGTATTTGTGTAGGTGGAATACATGGCAAATGCATATATATATACCTAACTGAATGGACTCTCGGGAAGCCAAAAATGGATCGAATGATACATCAAATTCTACATAATTATAGTCTGGAATTCCTTCAATGTCAAAAGTTGACTCATCAATCCCTTCTTAATGAAATAATATGATTAAGCAATGGAATGGTTCGAAAACTGGATAATGGAAATCATATACATTACCCCATTCATTCAACATCTCTAAAGGTGCTTTAACACCAGTTTCTTCAGGAACTAATTGATCATTCTGAACATTTATATCAATCTCATCTATAATTAGAGGAACAATTTCAATAATTTTATTTGGCAGATCTTGTGTGCTTTTATTAGCTTTTATTGAAATTAGGGGTTCTTCAATGTAATGATCCTCAAACTTAAATTCATTGATAGAAACACTAAAATCATTATCGTTGCGAACGTCATTTTCCTTTAAGAATGATATAATACTGGCAATGTCATCTATCACTTCTTCATGATGCGATAAACTTATAAAAATAAAAGCAAAATTTTTTAAAATTCTGAAGGAATAGATTGTAAACTAATACCCGATTAAGAATATTATACCACAAATCATCCAATGTAAATTGTTGCATTTTGCTTTCCGCGAAAGGTTCAGAAGAAACATCCGTAGTTGGTAGTTGGGTTGACAACTGTTTTAAAGTCGGTATAGAATACAGATCGAATTCATTATTTTTTTGTATGCGACTTGAAAGTAATGGTTCTTCCATAAAATAGGATTCACGAGTTGCTACATCTTTTAACAAAAGGAAAAAATATAGTTTAAAAGTGATTTTTGCTTATATCGAAGGAATTAATCGATACCTTCATAAATGTCACAACATAGATTTAGATCTTGAATCTTGAGGTCGTTTAACACCTCTGTAAGGACAATGGTTGCGTCCAAATCATTTAAACACAATTTTTCTAATAATTGATTCTTTCTAGATATTTTATTTTCAGAAACTAAAAGTAAAATAGATTCTTTCTCATTTTGTGGCACATAAAGGTAGTCTAACGGAACTTGTGCAATTAGTTCTTGCGTATAATCTTTTTGATTTTACCGTGTGTTAAAAAGCGAATGATGTCAAAAAATTAAAATTTAATGTCATTTATTAAAATTCAGGCAGAAAGACGATTACTTTAAAATACCATCATTTGGTAGGTTCAAGAGTTTTGCACATTCCAACAACTCTACACGAAAATTATCATCCTCCATTTTATTTGTATGCCAATGTTATAGTTTAAAATTTAAAGAAATAACATTGTTCTGATTACACTATAATAATAAGGTGCATAAATAATACCAGTGACGTGATAAAGCTGCAAAATTTCTTAAATACCAGACTTCTGGCTTTCAAAAGTTTGTTATTTACCGGGCTCGGTGCTGACATGCAATGTATAAATTACGTATTATATGTGTCTAAATGATCAGAGTTGAGCCCGATAAACTTGAATGCCTGAATTCTGGTTTTCTCTTGGCGCATAGCAAAAAATGTTCCTTCCACTAACATTACATAAAAAGCTTTCACGTACTAACCTCTTGGCTAAAATACAGTATAATAATATATGTAATGAAAGAAAAGCATTTGGCAAACATATTTCCGCTAATAAATGAACAGTTGAAAGAAACCTTCTCAAGGATTGACATATATTACTGATTATACATAATATTAATTTAATATCTTGATTAATTGATTGAAACAAAGTTTCATTATATACAATACAGAGAAAACTTACTATCAGTCAACTAATTAATTAAAATTTTATAAATTTAAGCTAACTTAAATTAACAGACTTTTCGGATGGTAAAGGATCATCTTTTATGTTTTGTTGAATTTTTAAAATAACTTCTTTAGCAGCATCGGGAATTTTAGTACCAGGTCCAAATATTGAACTGACACCTGCATCGTATAAGAACTTATAATCTTGATGTGGAATAACACCCCCAACTACCACAACTTTGTCATTTATACCAAGCCTCTTAAGCTCATTTATAAGTGCCGGTATCAGTGTCTTATGTCCAGCAGCCTGTGAAGAAACTCCAATCACATGGACGTCATTGTCAATGGCTTGACGTACTACTTCTTCAGGTGTACTGAATAATGGAGATAAATCGACATCAAATCCAAAATCACTGAAAGCTGAAGCAATCACCTTGGCCCCTCGATCATGTCCATCTTGACCACATTTTGCCACCAAAATTCTTGGGTTAACACCCAATTTTTCTTTCGTTTGCTTTATAGTATAAATAATATGAGTACATTTACTGATAATTTTCAACGATTAACTGAATACAATATGATATTAACCTCTACTAATTTAATTGTTTCTTCTGTTTCTTCCGCAGTTCCATAAGCAGATTTGTAAGCACCACTAGCAACACGACTCGTTGGTTCATGACGCCCCCATACTTTTTCAAGTGCATATGATATTTCACCCACAGTACATCGCACCTTTGATGCCTTTAATGTCAAAAAAATCCCAATTACTATGTAATTCGGATTATTATAGGCCAAACCATCGATCTAAATAGGTTTAATACCTCAATAGCTAATTCCAGTAAATTGCCATTTTCCGTTCTTGCACATTCTTCTAGAGCGTTTAATGCATTTTGTGCCTAAGGAAAAAATATATATATTATATATATAAGCATTATGTAACATTATTGAACCGGAATTTTATATACTAACTCGAGCCTCGTCTCTCGCCGCCTTGACATCGTTTATGCGTTTAATTTGCTCTTCTCTTACTTTAGTGTTGTCAATAGTACGGACCTCAATTTCTGTCTCATTGTCAAGACGGTATTTGTTTACTCCAACAATTATCTCTAAATTTCAAAGAATATATGTATTATTTGGATACAAATAGAAAGATGTGTCAAAATGAAAAGCCAACCTTGACCAGAATCAATTCTGGCTTGTCTTCGGGCTGCACTTTCTTCAATTCTTAACTTTGGCATACCACTTGCAACAGCTTTTGCCATACCACCCATTCTCTCTATTTCTTCCACAACTTCTCTTGCAGCATAATAAATCTCATCAGTCAAACTTTCCATCATATAACTACCTCCCCAAGGATCTGCAACTTTTGGAATAAAAGCTTCTTCCTGGAGAATAAGTTGTGTATTTCTAGCAATTCTAGCTGAGAATTCTGTCGGAAGCCCTACTGCTTCATCAAATGAATTCGTATGAAGGGATTGTGTCCCTCCTAATGTGGCGGCCATTGCTTCTATAGTAGTTCTTATAATATTATTATATGGATCCTATAATAATTAGTCAATGTTAATATTTTCTAAATAACAAGAATTTAACAAACAGGAACCCACCTGTTCAGTAAGTGACCAACCGGATGTTTGACAATGTGTACGTAACATTAATGATTTTTGATTTTTTGGATTAAAATGTTCTTGAATAATATGAGCCCATAAGCGGCGAGCTGCCCTCATTTTTGCAATTTCCTGTTTATTTATAAAAGTTGAGATAGATATTAGTAATTTTAACTAAAACAAAGTCAAACAATCATAAATTTATTATAATTACCATATAAAAATTCATTCCAATACCCCAAAAGAAAGACAATCTTGGAGCAAATTGATCAATTGTCATTCCCGCTCTGATACCTATTAAAATTTAATATGAAACATTAGATGTATAAAGCATTAAACCATGGTTTAAAATCTTAATGATCTTTACCTGTTCTAGCATACTCTAAACCATCAGCAATTGTGAAAGCTAATTCAAGAACATTGTCAGCACCAGCTTCTTGCATATGATAGCCAGATATTGAAATTGAATTATATTTCGGCATATTCTGCGTAAACCAAAAATAAATAAAAGGATTTCTGAAAAAAGAACACTAATTATAACATACCTTTGCAGTGTAAGCAAAAATATCACCAATTAACTTCATTGATGGTTCTGGCGGGTATATGAATGTATTTCGAACCATAAATTCCTTCAGAATATCATTCTGTATAGTGCCAGCCAATTCTTTTAATTGAGCACCCTGCTCTAAACCCGCGACTATGTACATAGCTAGAATTGGTAACACAGCACCATTCATTGTCATAGAAACAGACATTGTTTTAAGCGGAATTCCATCAAAAAGAACCTATTATTCAGAAAATATTATCAGAGAACTACATTGGCAGAAATTGAATAAGCTCAAATTTTTAGACAAACCTTCATGTCCTCTACCGAATCAATTGCAACACCAGCCATACCAACATCACCTACTACGCGCGGATGATCCGAATCATAACTGAACGTAATAAATAAATAGAAAATATGTTAGTGCATGCGCAATTATGAAAGATATATTTATTTTTGAATTTACCCTCTATGTGTTGCCAGATCAAACGCAACAGAAAGACCTTGTTGACCTGCAGCCAAATTTCTTCGATAAAAAGCATTTGACTCTTCCACCGTACTGAACCCTGCGTACTTTATGTATAATAATGTAAATAAATAGTAATTTGATTATAACCATATAGAACGATCATCACCTGTCGAATAGTCCAAGGCCTCGCTGTATACATAGAAGCGTATGGACCTCTTGTAAAAGGAAATTTTCCCGGGATTTCATTTTTAATGAGTTCAGCATCCACTTTTGTATAAACAGGCTTCACATCTATTCCCTATAATTTTTACGAAATAAATTATTAATTGAATTATTAGAATCAAATATTTTAGCTAATAGAAACCATATTTACTTCTGCGGTATGCCATGTTAACACTTTCTCTGGATCTTTACCCTTTAATTCCTTCGCAGCAAGTTCAACCCATTCTTTGTCCAAAGGAACTTTAGTTCGGTTAAAAGAGGCGAACGTCTAATAAATTCATAAAACAAAAGCAGATAGAAAATCTTTAAATAAAAAACGATTTAAATTCCAATTGATTTTTTTTTCTTTTGTTCAAATATTCAGTTTTCTATATATTTTGTATGAAAACTTTACGAATTTATCTTGGTCAAAAAGCTTTTTGTTTTTACCCTTCGTTGCACATATCTCGTAAATGCACATTTAAAGCCACCAAAAGCGATAACGCGTTGCATCTTTTTTCTTGAGAAATATACAAAACATATACAAATAGATTTACCAAAGGAAAATTTTGTCCGTTAACGTCGGGAAAAGGTACGTTTATCAATCAAACGTAAACCATCAATACATCGATTTGCATCAAAATATCACCTGATATAATCACGCCACTGTGTAATGTCGTTAAAAGATAATTAGCTGATACTACGTAATGATTATCGTGAAGTGGGCACAAAAATTATTAAAGTACTTAGCTTTAGAGGTTTAAAAATTTGTATAACGAAATTTCAAAGAATTCTTTTCAGAACGCATAAGTAGTTAGGTCTTGATTCATTTTGACTTTATGCACTTTTTTACTACTTGGGTGTCTCTTGATTCTAATCTATGCATAAGACTAAAAATGTGGAAGATCTGAACAGCAAACTTCCTTCACCCGCTCCGACTGCTTATAACTAGCGAATGTTAGAATTAATGGTTTGTCTGCCTGAACTGCTACAGACAGAAGGGTATAGTTTCTAAAAGAAGTAAAAATTATACTTATCTGTTAAACATTACTACAAACCTATAAAGGATCTCTGTAGCCATATCATTGTTATAGTACTGCTGTAAAGAAGATTATAGTACTGTAACAATATATTAACTTTTCTATATAAAGCTACTGAGACTTAGACTAATTTATTTATATATAATCTAAACCTATTAGAGAGCATAGCAGAAGTTTATTTTAATTAGATAAAATTTAAATGAATATAATTGGTGATGATCTTTTATTTATATAATCAATTGTAATTTTTTTTTATCTTCACAATGTTATAAACAGATAAATTTTTATTAAATATTTTAATAGTACATTCTTGGTTAATAAAAGTATATTTAGCCATATATACAACTTTTGGTTGTTTATTTAAGTAGTCCATCTAAAGGTTCTATACTGTTATATTAGCAAATTTATTAGTCAAATTTATTTAGATTATATTATATTTTATTAAACAATTTTTATTAGTCGAATTTTATTAATAATTTTTATTATATATTTATTATATATATATATATTTTTTTTTTTAATGTTAAGGTGACCACTTTGGGGTCTGGCATGTTTTATTAACTTTGGATCGAAAGTCAGGGCAACCACAGGGCTACCCCTGACTTTGTTACATTAATGAGGATACATACTAGCCATATGTACAACTTTTGGTTGTCTATTT
>CAJVPZ010003090.1:0-11448 GCA_910592135.1 Racocetra fulgida | reverse complement strand
GACGGTTTTATATTATAGATTTTAATAACGAATGCCGATTTATGCTAAGTAAAGTGTAAGGTTAGTTGCGGTTACGCCGTTAAGAGGATTTGAGTGATTTGCTATTACGAAAGAGGCAAACGACTAATTGTATATGGAGATACAAAATAGTCGTGTAAACAAGTTTATGATTTAGACTCAAGGTTATTCGTGTATAGAGAGGTCTGATCTGATGAATAGTATATTCGAATAATAATTTTTTCACCAAATTGAATATTTGAATATTTAATTTTTTCACCAAATATTCAATGAATATTCGATGAATATATATATGTTTAACTAAGCCACAAAAAACATTCACTGAATATTCAGTGAATGTTTTTTGTGGCTTAGCTAATATTAAAGCTGCTTCTATCTAAAACTTTTTTTTCATACTAAGTTAATCATCTTTGGGCCTCTAATTGTAGTTGTAGAGCTCATTGAGATGAATTTAATAGTGGTTGAATCATTAAAATCAGTCTTGTGGATCACGAGATATCTTCAAAAAACATTTTACTGACTATGTAAACTTCTCTTTCAACAATACTATTGTTAAAAGAAAAGTTTACATAGTCAGCAAATCATTTTTCAAAGATATCTCATGATTCACAAGGCTGATTTTAATGATTCAACTATCATTAAATTCATCTCAATAAGCTCTACAACTTCAATTAGAGGTCCAAAGGTTACAAAAAAAGTTTTAGATAGAAGCAGCTCACATTTCAAAAACTCTAATTTCTATATATAAACTACATCATGTTACACTATGAGCTCTCTGATTGAGTGGCAAATCACTAATTAATATAAAAAACTACTTATTTTGTTTTATAGATTAACAATATATAGAATGTAGAATAAAAAAATAAGATTCAATAAAAAATCTTATTTTTAATATAAAGTTAGGATTATTATAATATAATATTCATTGAATATTCAGTGAATATTCAAATATTTATTTAAAATTTTCAATGAATATTCGAATATTAAAAAGATTGAACAAATGAATATCCAAATACAAATTTTTTGACCGAATCAGACCTCTAGTTGGGTAATACATAGTATATAGTAAAATTTTGCAAGAAAGTTTTTCAATTAGAATGCTAAAGGTGGTTTTATAGACGAAATTTTAAGCTATAACAAATTTTTGAAAAATTTCTATATTTTTTTTATTTCAAATTATACAAACATTACACTAATCCTGTGGCATGATTGGCCAATTGCCACTGTTACTGTTTTACCACCAGCAACAAATAGATTCATCTTATAAAGAACATATAAAATTTTTTTATAAATTTTTTAGAAAACTCACCTGGATAGTAAATATACTTAAAATTTTTTTTAAAGTTTTGTAAAATTTAATCTAGTTATTATGAAAACTGATTTATTAAGTTTGTATAGCCTAATATCAAAATAAAAAATTTTTATCAAATTTATTAAATTGTATATTTTATATAAAATTTTTGTTTTATTATATAAATAATGAATATAAAGGTATAAAAACCAGTTCTTTATAAATATATAGAAATTTTTATAAACTATTGTATAAAAATAAATTTATATTATTTTATCAATATTTATTTTATAGATGTAATCTTTTATCAAAAATTAATTTGCTAATTAATATAACTATAAAATTAAACAAGAATAAAAATAATAAAAATCTTTTTTACTAAATTGTAACTTAGACTTAAAAAAAAAACTATATTATTATTTTTTATTTTTAATCTTCAAAGGTGAATCATGTCTTTATCTTTATTAAAATTTAATTAAACTTCTTTACAAATTAAAGTAAAGAAATTACATTATTTGAATTTTATATCTATTAAAATACTAAGATTAGAAGCTTAGACAGAACTCTTGCTAACTAAAAGTTATAAGAGTTATCTGTGACCTAAACCTATATACAGTGCTAGACAAAAATAATTCCGCACCTATATTTCCTCACTGTGAGGTTCTAGAACCTTGAAACTTTTCAAAAATTTAGTAAATAGTTAATCTAGATTGTGTATTTTTTTTGGTAATTTTTCAATCACTAGAAAAATTTTAGATGAGAGCTAAAGTTTAATATAATGTTTTTAAAAAAAATAAAAAAATAATTGAATTTAATTAAAAATTAATACTGCCTCAATTTTTATAGTTAGATTTTTTAAAAAATTAGTACAATAAAGTTCAATGATTTTATAATAATGATAAAAAATTTGACCCAATTTGATGAGATAGTCATTGAGAAATTAATTTTTAAAGTTTAAAATTTTTTTCATTACATATAGTCAAAAAAATCTACCACAAAGAGGTTTTTATTTATTTTACTATATAATTTTAATAAATTACATAGTAAAATTAATAAAAACCTCTTCGCAACTGATAAAAAAAAAATTTTTAAACTTTAAAAATTAATTTCTCAATAACTATCTTATATCAAATTGGGTTAAATTTTTTGTCACTATTATAAAAATCATTGAACGTTATTGTACTAATTTTTTTAAAAATTTTAACTATAAAAATTGAGGCAGTATTAATTTTTAATTAAATTCAATTATTTTTTTTATTTTTTTTTAAAAAAATTATGTTAAACTTTAAGTGATTGAAAAATTACCAAAAAAAAATACACAACCTAGGCTAACTATTTACTAAATTTTTGGAAAGTTTCAAGGCTCTAGGACCTCGCAGTGAGTAGATATAGGTGCGGAATTACTTTTGTCTGATACTGTATTATTTTTTGTTAATACATATACATATATATATAAGTGCATATTCTGTTCCGCAATGTACTTTATCCGAGTATAATGATAATGCTTAGTTGGTCGGCCAAAAATTTGCATGTTGATGTTATTAAATTGATTGATTTGACTAGTACTAACGCTAATGTTAAATCCTTGATGAGCAGAACCGGTCGAACTGGTCGGGTCAGGATTAGTCCATACCGACCTTTATAATGCTTGTTAACTCTGTGGGTGATCGGCTTTGATTTTTTTTGAACAGGTTCAATCCTTGGCAATAAACATTTCTGGTAACAATGCGGTAGTTTCTGATTTGATACCGATGTTGAATTATTTGTAACAATAATGTATCAATACGGATGGTCATCAACTTCTGGGTCCAGAAGTCGGTATATTAAAAAATTTACAACCAGATTGGCAAGTCATTTACATTCACTACGGCGTTAGCCGATTGAGATTTCTTTTAGAGAGATTACGTTATTTTAAAACACTTTAATTTGGATATATCAATATTACATAATCACTATCAAATTATCGATATTGGCAAGGATAACGATAAAAGGATAAAATCGGAGAAAAAAAATTAACCAAAATTAGAAAATATAATAGAATCAAAGGTGTTCAAAGAATTAGGAATTTTTGGTGCAAGTTGAACAAAAGGATAAAAAAGACAAGCAAAGTATGTTAAGAGCGTTTGGCATTTTAAATTAGGCTGATTGGTTAGTGATAAGTAACAAGCAAACTTAAAAAAACAAAAAAGCGGTTGTCTAAAGCGGAGCAGAATAACGTGACATATGACCAATCAAATTATAGAATTTTGCTGATCGCTGGCGAAGCAAAACAAGAAATAATGAAAAATACAAAAAAACGGCAATCTAAACCTACCTCGGATGGGTTAATTAAAAATGTCGGGGAGGCAATTTTGCTTATATATAACTACCTAGAACCTAACCTAACTCTTATATAAGATGACAAAAATATATATTATAAGAATCTACTCCGCTTCGCACTATTACGCGGTAATGTACCAAAAGAATTCTTCAAATTGATAGCATCATTGTAAATAAGACAGCATTAATTTATATGTAGTAAACATAAATAGTAACTAATAAAGCTCAAGTCACTTTACTGCGATCGCCATAATGTACTACGCTTTAGTTAGCCGTCATCTTACCATGACCCTGAGCAATACATTATCAATGTTATATGCAGGGGTAGGCAAAAAATTAACCCCAGCATGTGGAACTTATAAAATTAACATTAGGTAAAAAAGCAGATTTGGGTTGATTTAGTCAATTGAAAAAGAATTTAATATACCTTATAAGTTATATACTGTAATATAAGTTGAGGTGAATAAGACTAGGTGAAAATAACGTAACGAAATGATCGTGATCTTTATTCAATTTAGATACTTTTAATTAAGAGAGGAATTGAATATTATAAAAATTATACGATTCCTATCACTGGATGAGAAATTTTCCACGTTCGCCATTATGCTTGATCTGTGAATAAATTACATTTGTGATTCATTAAAATTTTTCATATTATTGGCGAAAAATCTTGTGATAAACCAAAAGTTTCGCACACATGAACACCAAATAGTCTGCCCTACATTGTATAAACTATTAACACAAAATATTTAATTACAGTAAAAACAAACAAATTTTAAATATATTAAAAATACTAAATTTATGATATACAATAATAAATAAGTAGTACGTAGTAACCAAACATAGCTAAAATTCTCACCTTTAATTTTACGAAATCTAAATATTTTGATACATCTTGGCATTCATTCAACGTCTCGTGGTTTTGAATGAAGAACCAATCATTATGCATTATTTTACTTTACTTTTAAAGTTTTACATTATTAATGTTAATCGAAAAATCCAAGGAATCTTTTAATTTTAAGTAATGCACAAAGTTAAAAATAAACTAATTAAACTATTGTAACAAAGGTTTAAAGTATTAAAAAAAAAACATTAATAAGATTGGTGGAAATAATGCACTGTAGATATGATATTCGTAATATGTACAGTACATACGTACAGTACGTACGTACGTACGTACGTACGTACGTATGTACATATCTAATTTTCGTACACATGAATTCTCGATCGACGACAGCATAACTTACATCCAATCAAAGTTCGTCAAAAATAATCAATGCACAGAAAACTAATTTTATAGTTAAAATTTAGGTTATAGGTAATTTTTAATTTTTGCGTTACACAGTCTCGAAATTTTATTAGGTTTATGCGATTTAAAATTTGGATCACTACTACGTAATCCATTCGCGTGGCCAAAAACTATTCGACTTATTCGATATAAGCTATAATTTTGACAAACAAAAATAATTTCGACCACATGTATATTCGCGTTGATAATCACATGATCTAACATAATTTCTCTGCAGAGTTGTTCTGAGATGATTTATATGTAACTGGG
This sequence comes from Racocetra fulgida, assembly GCA_910592135.1. NCBI lineage: Eukaryota > Fungi > Glomeromycota > Glomeromycetes > Diversisporales > Gigasporaceae > Racocetra > Racocetra fulgida. Next base: position 6,262 of record CAJVPZ010003090.1, on the reverse strand, counting down.
AAAGTTTTAATAATTAGACCTTTGAGAACAGTATTAATTTGGTCTTATATAATAAAAGTTAACTCAAAGGCCTACAATTATTGTGACGTATACAGTATACAAGTCCCGGTCTTTTGCATTCAACCAACTTCTACGTAATAAATCCGGATTTACGTATTAATTCTAACTTAGTACGTATTAATGATACAATTTAAAAAAATGCAGCATTCTTATATATATATATATACTTCATTCATGTTTCATTGTTTTTTACGTAAATTTTAATGTTAACGTTAAAGTTCATCCAAATTTGAATTCATACGTATGTGACCCTGACATACGTACAGTACGTACGTACGTACCGGCGCTTGCCAGATTATATCAGATATAGTAAGTATAATGGTACATATGTCGTGCCTCAGATTAACGCTTGCGTGAGATTAAAACCGGCCTAAATTAACGTTAGAGTTAGGGTGAGGGTGAAGGTATAATTTAGGCTAATTATTGTCGATCAGTTAATGCTGGTCAAACAATCACATCTGAGGTGCGTCAGCTGCAATCTCACGCAAGCGTTAATCTGAGGCACAACATATATAAAAATTCAATTTATGATAAACGTACTGGTACCGGTACCTACGTCATAAATCCGGGCATATATCGATAGCGGTATCGGTATAAGCGGATTACTAATTCTGCAATTATAAATCCCAATCATGTGACAATAATGACCACTACCTGGCTCTAGACTATTCCCGATAGAAAAAATTCATACTTTTAATGCGTGATTGTGCAGGAACAAAAAACGCCACGCATAAAATGATATGCTTTTAGAAATCTGTTATCATGCATGCAGAGGTTATTATAAATGCACTCATAATATTTACATGTTTGGATTGGCTATGGTTGTCAATCATGTGATAAAGAAAGCGTTTCTGCATCAAAAAATCCAAATTAATCAACAAAGAACTTTTTTTTTTTTCTCTAAATATAATAATGCATTTTTTTTTTTTTTGAGATCATCATTTTGTCATATGATCGACGAGAATTCGATCCTCACGCAGTTCGCTTATATCGATCATCAAAAGCTGTCAAATTTAAAGATCAGATTTACTACATGCATATGATGTTAGAAGCTGATTCTATTACTATACATAATTTATTATTTGTTTTTTTTTCTCTTTTTCTTTTTTCTTTAATAAAATACATAGTAAAATCAACAAACAAAAATGCATCAAGTTTTAAATTGATCAACCCAAAATGAAACTATCGGTTCAAAATTTATAGCACTTATATATTTATAAAAATCATACAATCAGCTAAGATTTTGAAGGGTACATTAATTGTTTATCAAACAAAGAGAATTGTGGTACATTTCGTCCCTGATCCATGTTTATCATACCCTCATTCATTTTATCTTTATTACTCAAAATTTTGGTCCTCAAACTTCTTCCCCGTATCATCTCATCTGTTACGTTCACCTCTTTTGCTTCTACTTTTGCTGTTGTTAATTCTCCTTTTTCTTGATCATGATCGTTATATACTTTACCAAAACATGAAATATTTGAATTTCGTCGATCATGATTGGTTAAAGTTGAAAAAGGTGATGATGCAAACATTGAAATGGATGATGTTGATGTTGATTCATTTGAAGTAGATGTCGGAGAATATGGTGTCAGAGAGGATCTACGGTAATTTGACGCTGGCATCGGTGATGAAAACAGCGATGCTGATGTGATCGAGTTATTCGATGCCCATTTGTTATGAATATCTTCAGGTGGTGCAGGTGAGTTGATCTGGATTGAAAGTCCTGACCAAAAAGGTGACCATTGATGATTTGGTGCTTCCCTCACAGATGCTGCCACAGGCACTGGTGCCATAATGTTACTATCTGCAGGTAAAGTGGAAGGAATGTTATGCGAAATTTTCATCGTGTTAGGTGGTGGCCGATTTTGAGACGAAATAGCTCCAGCGTAAGAAGTAAACCTATTCATCGAGGAATTCGATGTTACTACATTCGATTGAGAATTTCGTCTCGGAAATACCGCCGCTTTGTTGTTTATTTCCGGTAAAGTAGCTTTAGCTGGAATAGCTGTACCAGAATGAAAAACCGTTTCATTTCGTTTATTTCCTTGCATGTAGTATGTTGATTGATCAGATCGTTGTTGTAAATGATGATGTGGTTGTGCTTGATAATGTACTGATTCTGTATGCGGGGATTTTTGCCAAATATTATGATCTTCTGTTTTCAATTTAGCTATTTGGCGAGGTTGTTGTGGATGAATTGCAGTATACGACATCTCGTCGGATTGTCGTGGTCTCGGCAGTCCGTTAATATTTTGTTGTGTATTTTCATACTTCGGTAATGATTCATGTTTAAACGATCGTTGTTCTGTGTTACTACTTTCTTGCTGCGAGTTTTGCTGCGGGTTATTTTTAGAACTCTTTGTTTTTCTTCGACGCCTCCTATTTCCCGGTTTTACAAAATTTTCTTCTTGAGTATTCATCTCACTCGAATTTTTCGGTGTACTTGTTATGGATGATGTTTCAATTTCTCCTTCACTTTCCTGCGCTGTAACAAATAATGTTTGATCTTTTTGTGGCCGCTGTACCTTCAATCGTGATTTGGAATTTTTTTTATGCAATGGTACCGATATGTCATTCGTTGTTGGTATGGGTGGTGGGACTAAATCATCAAAGGTTACGCGACTATTTGTCCCATCGTTGTTTGTCATCGAATTTTGACAAGACCCATTTCTCAAATTGATTTCTTGATTGTTAGACTGAGAATCATCAAAATTTTGATTAAGCTGATTTGAAGGAATACCTTCAATTTCACAATCAATTTCTTGATGTGGTACAAGAATAGGTTGTTCCGATCGAGGATCTGAAACATTTATCGTCACTGTTGTTTTTGACTCATCTGTTTCAGTGGCCTGATCGTTCGGTTGATCATCGTTAGATGAAACCGTAGATGGATTATCATCTATTGGTGAAAGTGTTTGTGCCTTTAAACGAGAATTCGGACGTCTATGAGATGACAAACGAGAATTCGAGGCCTTTTTATATAGTCGTGGTGCTGTATAATCCACGGGCTCGGAAGGAGACAAGGATATTGAAGATGATGATGACATGTCTAATGATCTATTTTTTTCGTCCCTATTTGAAATCTCCATGCCATCTTGTCGTGACCTCGTCCATCCATTAAACATCCGCCGAGCAGCATCCCCTACCATGGATCCAGCCATGTACAATCTAAATTTTTCGCTTAGATTTTGGGAACTTGGTTTCCAAATGGGCTTGGCCCCATGCTTTTAATAATAAAAAAAAAATAAAAAATTTTTTTTTTAGTCCACAAAAAGAAAAGAAAATGCTAAAAATGCTAAATGCTGCCATAAAAACTTTTTAGCACGACATATTAATTATCAGACAATGAATTATTCATTCATCAAACGGCAAAGTTTTCAAATACCATTCAATAATTCATCTATTGATCTTTGTATAAACGTAGAATCCCGTTCGTCAATATCCTCGCATACATTCCCAATAAAAATCCTTCGTGTTAAAAAAATGATAATAGCACTCAAAATAAAATGTATACGGTACCTTATGCATGATTGCTAAAGCGAAAAGGATCGTCACGGCGATCAACATGTAGGTAACTGAGGCGAAAGATACGCTAGGAACTGGTATGTTGAAAAATTCCCAAACTCCATACACGGATCGATTTGAATGAACTAATTCAGAGGGAGACCCCGAAGTGACAGGCGATGCAACAGTGGCCGAACTAGAAGCATCTTTTCCAGAAGATACCATTGTATTGTTTGCAGAAACTGCAGACATATAATGGGCTGGAAAAAAAAAGTTTAACTGCGTACTGATCTGTTTCTCAAATATGAAAAAAATAAAATGCAAAATTTTTTGACTTGAATGTATGAAAAGTGGTTATATTAATACAAGAAAAGTTTAAAAAAGAAAGGCATACAAAGTAAGTCATGTACGTTCTCGAGTTCAAAAAGAACATGCGAAAACTTTTGACGACCTGAAACCGACTCCTACTCTCAATGTCTGATTTATGCATTTGGATTCCGTGCAACATCATGTAATCTTCTGCCAATCACACTACCCCTATGAGAAATTACGTAAGTGCTTAAATACCTAAATATGGCGATCAAGAAACAAGCAATAAAATTAAATAACTTTATGCATATTTTTTTATTCCTTGCAAGTTAAAGGTTAGACTTTACCGAAGTATATTATTTCTAAACCTGACTCTGACCGGTATGTACTTTTACTTTTGACAGTATAAATTCTATTTACATGTTCGAAATCAACTTTATTTTTTTTAATTCTCAAAACACATAATTCTAGCATTGAAACTTTTACAAGCTACGTCTGATTAGTAACTAGGATAAACATACATTAAAGGATTATCTATTGATTTATAATTAAGCATAATTCTGTGCAAACATCAGATAATAACCGTTTTTTGATCACATATCATTCTTACCCTAGAATTTTCGTCATATAAATCTATCACTTATATCATGTTAATAGAGATGATAAACTCCTATCCGGTCCAATTCAACTCCAAAAAGTCAAGTCAGTAGATCAAAAGTCGATCCGAAGTTTAGGTATGTTAAATGAATGGGGCTTCGGTTGTATAGATCAGATTTGAAATCAAGGGGTTTACTGTGATCGGTCTAGTTCTTAATTAGCCCCATCAGTATTGAAACAATCTGGAAACAAATAACATGTATCCGCGTTACATATTAAAAAGTATCATCCATGTGGTTTTTTAAGGACGCTACTCGTAAGTAGTTATGAACTCATTAGGTAGTTATAAGCTAGACTCAATGTATTCATGTTGAATCGACTCAAAGGATCAACTTTAGTGAACTTTTTTGTAAGTCGTAGTATGGTTATTTGAATTCTTTGTTATGTTACAATAAAGCTTAGGAAATTTAACAAAATAAATCATATTAGGAAAAAACTATGCTAGTCGATCTTTGGTTATACATATTAAATGCTATATCGATTTATACTAGGGAGCCGATCAAACAAAGGTCCTGACAAGTTAGCCTGCATTATATTAGCGTCACTCATAATTCGTCAATTTTGTTTGTTGGGATTCTGTTTTTATACAAAACCCTTATATTACGTTCTTTATTCAAAAAAATCCACGACAATGAAAATCATGAATCTTATGATCTATTAAATCAATTTATATAATTTATCTACTTATTTTCGGACATACATACCGATTGACTTCTTTTTATTATCCAAATCTGGTTGTCATTTTTCGTCGATGACTCGGCTTCAATATTTTTTCCGATTCCATTTTGATTTTTTTTGGAAATCATTCTATTAATTCATTCGTTTAAATTTTTTCCATAATAAATATCCTTATCATAATTTCGTTCTAAATATATAAATATTTTGCTTACTTTTTTGGCTAACGATCATCTATCACTAATCTACTTTCGTATGAAATCACCGTGAAATGTGTTATTTATAAATCGATCTTTTTCAAGTATAGTTTTTCAATATTGTTTAAAACAAAAATTTTTATCATGATTTATTATTTAGTTTGATAATTATCTTAATTTGTTATTAATTTATTATATTCCACTTCAAGAAATATTTAATACGTATTTATTTGAAAACCGATTTTATTATTTATGAATTTCTAATATTATATATAATATGATGTTAAAATAGCTTTAATCGTCAAAATTTTGCAAATCATTTTTTTTATAATAAATTAAGCATTATTAAGCATTATGAATTTTCTTGATGTTAGTCCGTTTAAATTTTAGGTAGGGTATCACATGCATCTTGTTATTGTTAGAGATGTAAAACGGCTCGACCGGCTTATATGTAAATAAATAATTGGTTAGTCATTAGAGTAGGGTCCATTCTTAAGGATTGGAACCGTTTCATAGTTCCGGGTAGGGATGGAAAACGTTTTTTATTACGTAATTAAAAAACGGGTGATGTTCTTAATATATTTAAAAACAAATTTAACTATTCGGACTTTTAATCATCACCTGTTTTAAATCGGTGACTCTCGTAAAATCAAAAGAATTCAAACTGAAAAAGTGTTTAAAACTGGTTTTTTTTCATCCTTAGTTCCGGGCAGAATTATATTGGCTGGGGTCATAATAATTTTAATGCTGGCTGCGATTTGCAAACTGCCTAGCATTACCAACCTATACATGTTGGCAAAATCCCGACTTACTATAGTTTGGGATTTGTCCGCCATCCCAAATCCCAAATCCCAAAT
>CAJVPZ010003089.1:0-11448 GCA_910592135.1 Racocetra fulgida | reverse complement strand
AACGATGTTCTTTATTATTCTATTATTAATATTATTTAATCTACTAACAATATTATTATGTTGTTGCACACACCAACACTATAAGAAAAGAACCTATAAAGAGAACCCCAGATGGCTTATTACGCACAAGAACACGAACACTGTATACTACTCTAAATGCAAACCACAACCGAACAACCAAGTGATAATACTATACTTGTTATCACAATTGTAATCATATCTGTACTTATATTTGGAATATCATCCCTTATACTTATTACTTGTTACCGATACAAATCAAGAAAAAGACAACATATATCTGGACCACCTACATCACCACCAGAAGATCCAAGACTATTATAAATGCTCGACTTCCTCTACTTGAAAAAGAAAAAGAAAAAACAATCTAATAGACCAACTTTATCAGACACATATAACCAAGCACAGTACCTACCAACAAGATACAAACTAGGACAACCACTAGTAAACCCAAACTATTTAGAAGCATTTAAACTATTTGGAGACTCAGTACCAAATCAACAAATAAATAAACAATATTTTGAACAATGAAGCTTAACCCACTTACCAAATAGATCAATACCCAACTTGAAATATTCAAATAACGCTTTAACATATAAACCAAAGAAACCTGCGAAAACAAATACTTCGCATAAATATAGAGGAATAAACCTGATACCTAAATCACAAGAAATATACAAAAACTTTAATGCAAGACATTGAAGAAAGACAAGTAATATTCTCAACAATCCAAATACCGACACCAACAGTAACACAAAATATAACAATATCCAACACCTTAACAACTATAAGTACCTCAACTGTAACCTATACTCAAATGATAACACCAAGTTACTTTTCAGACTCTAACGTTATAACCCAAGATATAGTAACTATAGTACTCATAGTACTCGTAGTATTAATTACATACTATGTAAATTACAGAAAAAGAATATTGGAAAACGAACGCATCATTGAACAGCAAAGAAAAGAAGCAGACAGATTATACAAACAATTAATACAATACCTGTAGTAACAAACCCAACAGTTTAATGCAACTAATTCAAAGAACCGCCATCGATATACTCTTACAAACAGATATACTTATACTCATAATACTGTACTTAGTAACAACATCTATAATAATTGGAATATTATTAATCGTACTCGTAACAACAAAAGCAACATACTTACTAGTAAACGAAATATATAACGATCATATTATTCAAGAATATACCTTATTACTTTATAATAGAATATTAATAATATTATATACCAAAAAACAAAAACCATTCGACCCAACTTATCAACAACTTAACAATTAAAAGTGGACACTATCAAAGATATAGTTTTATCAGAACTATCCAATGCAACTATACAGTGGATGACTGAAAGATCAATAATACTTATAACTCTTAACCCAGACCTAATATGATTATTTGAAACAACAATACGCTAGATAAGTATCTATCTTATCACTCACGTATTAGCCTACCATATTCACCTAATTGTAAGGACCCGCAATGTCCAAAACACCATTAAAGAAGATATCAAGAGATAGATTTATCAACGAAGAATACGAAATTAACTTCGACCTACTAGAAGAAGAATTAAAAGTACTAACAACACAAGTGTTAACAAAAGAACAAACAAAATACGTACCATTAAACGAAACAGAACTAAAATTCTACTCAAGAGTAAAACTATTATTAAATAATAACAAAACTATTACACTCAACCTATCTGAAAAATACTCATACCTAGTAATAGCAATACGATCTAACGAATCAAAAGAATACTTACAACAAGTAGCGAATAAATTCCAACTTAATCTAGAAGAAGCAATTAAAGCAACTAAAGAAAAATACCAACTTAAATGAACATCGGATTACAAATTAATTACTGAGAAGTAATTGAAAGGCAATACCCTTTTAGCACTTACCATTATCAAAAATATTCAACATACTATAAATCCTTTGCAAAAAATCTTAATCACCACAAACAATCAACATATATTATACTAAACAGTGAAGTAATATTAGACAAACTGAGATCTGACAAAAATAAAATAATAACAGAATGAGCATTATTAGCCTTAAATAGCAATACTCTAACATTAAACGCAAGAGCTGAAGCATTAATAACAAGTCACGCAACAAAAGACATTACATCACTACAATTACTATTACAATCAGATAATTTAACAATAACAGATTATATTAGATTTTGTGGACACACAAACATAAAACCAATTATATTCACACCAAACTTTGTAATCTAACAGAATGACAACCTTTAACAGAACCACGACTGAATTCCCGTCAATTAACAAAATAGACTTTACTAAAGTAATGGAAGGAATGAAATTTAATGACAAAAACTGGCCCAAATACTATGATACATTTACGAAAAACATCCAAAGCTATGTACCTATCGAACTATTAACAACCGGATTCTTCTCTGGAAGCAAGAATTCAGAATATACTAGAATAGACGATATAGCAGAAATAATAGCAAACCCAAGAGCTACTGATTTATATAGAGAACAATACAATATTGTATTCATGTGACAACTCTGGAAAAAATTAGTAATACAAACATGGAACAGACTACAACAAGATAAATATGAAGAAAACGAACAACACTTCACGTGTATATTTACTAGCGACTGGCACAACGGCGCTAGAATACTCTGTGACGCATTCACAGAAACACCAGCAGGAAATGGAAATGCTGACTCATTACAAATAACAAAATACTTTCCAACTACTCTCTATGTAAATTATAGAGTATAGAACACAACCTAAGTCAAAAAAATAGGACAAGAAAATTTCGAAGCAAACTGGCCTGATAGACAAAACTCTGAAGATGCACCATCAAAACAATGTTCAATAATATTATGGATGCACCATACATATGTAACCTTCAAACACCAAGAAGCAGCTCAAAAATTATTTGAAAACTTCAAATTTCAATTCTATTATATTAAAACAGGAGAATTTTACGACATAAAACAAGAATTCTTTAGACTACAAAAAGAAGCAAACATGTACCAAGCATGGAACCAAGGAGGAGCATTAACAACTCATGATCGACTTCCTAAAGGAAGACATCCTAATGAAGATTACGCTTACCAACTCCAACTAATGAGAAAACCAACTTCGTACCAAGACTTTTGAACAAAAGTAGAACAAATATACAAGGCCTATAAACAAGGCATAGTAGGAAAAGACTTTGCAAAACAATTTGAAAGCAAAAAGAAAGAGAATTTCTATAATGAAAAACAACCTTATTGAAAAAATAACCAAAAACAAAAAGAAATACACTTTTCAGCGAAACAAGAATACTACGTAGTCAAAACAAAAGATCTAAAATGTTACAGATGTGGAAAATCTGGACACTTTCAACGAGATTGCAAAAACAAACCAGTCTATCACCCTTTCAACAGAAAGTTTGACAAATGAAACTTTAACAAGAACAATAATTACAAAAAAAAAAGAAAACAAAATAATTACAACAAAAACAAAGGAAAAGAAAATAAACCGCCTTACAAGAAAAAGTTTAGTAAATGAGAATACAATAAAGAAGATCAAGGAAAATTTCCAAGAAATAGATATGACTCTAGAAGATGGGTAAAAAACCCTTTTAACACCAACTACTTTAATGACCAACCAAAATATGAAAACCCAGCATTTAAACAATTTGCTGATAAACGAACAAATCGTCCACCAATATCAAACCTACCTTTACCAAAATCTCATATCGAAACTCATAAAAACTTCAGACCAAAGTACAACCCATCAGCTCATAAAAATACATTCAAGAAATTTGACAGCAAACGCAAATTCGCATCATATTCAACTAGTAAATTTGACTAGTTCAAAGAACGGAAAGATAAAGTCTCTAAATTAGAATGCACACAATGCGGAAGCACATACCACACAGCACAAAATTGCCCTGTGAAGCCTATAGAAATGGACCATACAGAAAAAGCCAGATATAAAGAATATAAAGAATATCAAAAATTCAGAAAAGAAATGAATTCACTAGAGCAACAAACTAAAAATCTTACTATTGAAGACCCTGAAGAAGACCAATATTTCTAAAAAGGAGCCTGCGAGATACTCAGAACCAACTCCTAAATAATACTAATGGCTGTATCTCAGAGCATTATAATGTTTATAATGACCATAATAATTATAATTATAATTTATTAAATAAATCATGTAATAATAAAGAAATATTTAACCAAGAATACATTAATAAAATAAATAAAGACTCTATAAATAAAGTAAATAACTACTCTGCCACTAATAAACTAATCTGGATACAACAAACCAATAAAACACCGCTACAGGCAAAAGGACCAAAAGTATTCTACTTCTTTGCACAGATAAATGGATTACCATATGAAATAAAACTAGATGAAGGATCTATTAATACTACAATGGGAATACGACACTTCAACGAACTAAAATCGAAAACCAAACTAAAACATAAATATAAACCTGCTATAGCTAACACAGTAGAATCACAAGTAAAACTATTAGGAAAGGCAACCGTTGATATAAAAATAAATGATCACTTATTCGAAAATATAAAAATAGACATACTCAGCAAAGACTTCGACTACATCATATTCTCTAATAAACTCCAAAAACAACTTGGAATACTAAAAGATAATGACCAAGAGCTCATACTCATACACAACTGACCTATAATCAACCAGAGGAAGCTAACCTCTAAACAAAAATTGCCAGGTTATAGTGTATCTACTGCGGTTCACTCTAGCGAGATCATTTCAGACTTGAGCATGAGACCCGGTACACTAGTCCCTGACCTGCTTGCGAAATGTTATTCACCCACCGAGCATAACGCAGTAGCGAGAAAAAAAGAGAAGGCACCCAACGTTATGAAGAACTATGACAAACAGAGACCCAACCAAACAAATCATAAAAAGAAGGCTACGCCCAATCAAATAAATAATTCTCTCAACAAAGAAAAGCTCGACCAAATTACCAAAAAATCTATAGAGTTATTTGCAAAATTTAAGAAACAAAAACAATATTACCATACTCCTGAAAAGAGAGAAGGTATAAACCAAAATTACAAGTCCATGCAAACACCGTTAATACAACCTGCACCTATATAATATATTTTTTCGACAATGCGGATTAAACCAAAAATGAATGAAATATATTGGAGTAACAACTGATGGAACAGCAGAACAAATAATAAACGCTGTAATCAAAACTAGAAGTAACATTATACAGACATTCATTACCTATATACCTACTGAACAATCATATTCTGACGAAATGATGAAAAACTGGATAACACTAAAAGAAGGCAAACCTAATTTAACAAATGATTATAAATTAATCAAAGCACTTGAAGGATATAACAATAACGTACCACAATTAAAAATAGTAATACATGCTTCGATGGGACTGTCAATAAATGACAACTTCTGACAATATAATGGAAATATTAACTGGAAAGTTACCAGAATAATACAAGAAATAAAGCGCGCAAAACAAATAGGAAGCAAAGTATATGTATTACATGTAGGCACAAGTAATAATACAGGTAACGAATCACGTGACAAACAACAAATCAAACTTAACCTCGAAGAAATACTTAAACAAACACAGGACACACAAGTAATAATATTACTTGAGAATTCAGCATCAAACAAATGCTATGGAGCTCAAATGGAAGAGCTAATGAAAATAAAGAAAAATATAAGAAAGGAATTACAAGAATTCAAAGATGAAAAAGGAAATGTACAACCAAGGGTAAAACTGTGCTTTGAAACACAACACTATTTTGCTACAGGAGCTGGCAGATTTATAGAAGATTATAAACATGTCCTGAACAAATATGGAAAGGAAATACATCTTATATATATAAACAATGTAATGAAAGAATGAAAACTTACAAGAAATGATGGATCGATCCTAGTAATGAAACCAACAATATTCGGATCTGAACAAGACATACATGCACCACTGCATGATGGAAAATTACCACAAGAAATATTTGAAATGATAATAAAACATCCAAATATTAAAGCAGCAATTCTAGAAACACCTGCTAAAACAGAACAGCAAAAAGATGATCAAATATCTGAAGTATATACACTCAGAAAATATGCTAATAACTTAATATCTGAAGATAAAGAATTATATGCATCAATCGAAGAACGAATAGATGCAATGCTAAGAGACCAAATATCTAACAATTTGTAGACATAGAAATGATAGATTTAACAGAACATATGCAACGATTAACAATACAAGATTGTGAGCATTACCAAGACCCTAAAAAAGAAGAGTTTCAAAAGAGAATACGAGAGCAAAAAAGAGCGAAAACTCTTCATGTAACTAACACCTTCCTAAATAAATATCAAAAGGAGGAAACCCCAAAGAAAAAGAAACAATCACCACCAACTACACCAAAAAGTATAACTTCAATGTTAAATAAAAATGCAAAAGATATAACACAATTAAATCAAAAAGCAAAAGAAAACAAAGATACACAATTTATCCAAGATCTGGAAGATCTAATGAAAGAAATAACTGATATAGAAAACCAATACGAGTCAATTCAACGAATGCCCTGTGAAACGCTTGAAAAAGCTTATGAAAATATTAAAGGAATACCTACAGTACCCGAACAAATTAAACAAATAAATATAATGAAACACCTAGAGAAAAACTCTATGAATTTCTAAATTGGTATAACGAACAACAAGAACCAACAAAACAATACTACAAAGATGAAATAGCTGAACGAGAAAAACAATTCTACTACATATACAACGATGCAATAAAAATACAACCATCACAATTTGCAAACATGCAAATAGCAGACAGACATCTAGTAATGCAACAATTAATAGGGGATATGAATAATAATAATCTTGACCATGAAAAAAGAGAAATAGTTAGACAACGGTATTGGGCAAATATTGCTGTAGAAACAGCAAGATTCGATAAAAAGCAACAAATTGAACAAAGACGCCAAACAAAAAGTAACATTATTAAAGATACTGATACTGACAGTATAATATCTGACAAAATGCATCAAGAAAAGTCAGATACATTCTTTACTAATTTACATCAAGACCAACAAATAGTAGACCCAAACAAATATCAAAAACCATATGTATCGCCCAATATGTTAGAACTAAATATTGGCAAATCCTCCTATTCACAAGAACTAATACCACCACCGTCATCTAGATATTCAACAAATACCTTACCAATGCATATTAGAACAGCATCAATAAATTCAACAGAAGATACAAATGATTTTAGTCAATTGGATGCTTCACCACATCCAATAACAATAATACTAGCAAAACCAAAATCATTTGGTGAAAAACTTAGTGATACATTTTCAACAGCAACTTCATACTTACCAAAGTTTTTACGAAAGAAAACTATACCTGATTTAAGGCAAGCTGCAATAAAAGATAATGCAGTATCACAAATAAAAGAAGAAACTAACCAAGTATCCCCAGAAGAACAAGAATTTTATAGAAGTAGAAAAATATCCTTTAACCAAAGGCATAATAAATCTGAACAATCAAGTTCAGCTGCCACTGAAACTGTTAAAGGAAAAGAAAGATCAACTGAAGAACAAATAAAAGAAATATGGGAAGTACCTTCGGAAGATTATATATATTCGCTTCTACCAGGATCAAATATAGAATACAAAATAACTGGCCATGATAACCAACCCTATGAACCATCTTTATGAACAAATGACCAATCAGAACAATCATCATTATATCAATCAGAAGAAATATCACCTGAGCTTAAACCAACAGATGAACAACCTTCTACACCGTTACCAAGTAAAAGTGATAACCAATATGGATACCAAAAGGAACTAGATTCTATTGAACTACAATACAAACCGATCAGAATGACTGGAAAAACTATTAAAATGCATAAAGCATTAAAACACATACCAAATGCAATAAGATGACATATCATACCTACAATAGCCAAAGGAACACCTGTGTTTACAAATAAAACACACATTATAAAACCATATATGTGGACAACAATATATATTAAAAACCCTAAAAAAGGAAAAGATTAGTTAATTAAAACACCAATACATATTGCACAAAACGGATTATTCCTTCAAGACGGATTAATCCAAGATTCGACAAATAAAATACAGATATTTAATTAGACGAATAAACCAATTAATATACCTAATAGAACACATATAGGAAACCTAGAACAAGTTAAAGAAATCTTCGATTTCCAACCAAAGAACAATGATAACAAAAACGAAAAACAAAGACTTGAAATATTAATCAAAAATACAGACCCAAAGTATAGAACAATGTTTGAACCATTGTTTAAAAAATACATTAAAGATGTATTCCATATAAAACCTGAAGAAGCTATAGTTTTTAATTCTAAAAACTTTACACCAATAATATTTCTGTTAAAAGTACTTGAAGAAGAAATACCTAAAGCCCATAAATCAAGAATGCGAGCAAGACCCTTAGATAATGAATCACAACAAAAAGCTAATGAATTATTTGAAGGATTAATAAGAGATAAATATATTGAAATCTTGATATCAGACTGGACATCACCATTAGTGATAATTAAGAAACAAGATAGAAGCTATAGAATAGCTTACGACTATACCAAGCTAAACTTGTATATAAAAGATAACCTATTTGAAATACCGTATATAAATACTTTTTTACAAAAAATAGCTCAATACAGGTACTATGTGACTATAGACTTTAAAGCCGCATACCATCAATTCCCATTACCAAAACAAGAAAGGGATAAATTAACAGTATTTTTCTCTCAGAAAGGGAAATACAGATGGACAGTATTACCGATGGGACTGAAAACAGCACCAGCATATATAATGAGATATATGTATAAAATATTTTCTTACTTACCATTCGTAGTAGTATATATGGATGATGTAACAGTATTAGTACAAAGCCCTGAAGAATTATTAAAGAATCTCGAAATGATATTCGAGAGTATAAAAAAAGCAGACATGGTATTAAAACCAGAAAAATGTGAATTTTGTAAAACAGAAACCAAAATTTTAAATCACTTGGTATCATATGGCAAAATACATTCTAATCAAGTCAAAAAAGAAGAAGCTAAAAAATTAAAAGTTCCAAAAGATGTAAAAGGAGTCCGACAGTTTACTGGATTCATAAACTATTTTAGAAGATTTATAAAAGACTTTTCTAAAATCGCAAAACCAATTTATGACCTTTTAAAGAAAGATTCACCCTTTGAATGGACACAAGAGTGTCAAAATGCATTTGAAACTTTAATTAAGTGTGTAAAAAATGCTATTGTATTAACATATCCAAAACCTGAATACCAACTCATAATAGAAGCCAATGCTTCAGATAGCTCTATTAGAGCAGTGCTTAAACAAGTCAATACTGAACTTATGCATTATAAAACTAAGATGTGTAAACTCGAAGATAAAGAAGAATATTGGACAAAATCACAAGAAGAAGTAATAGAATTTGGCTCACAATCTTTATCACCTACTCAACAATGATGGGGTAGTATGCAAAAAAAAATATTTGCAATATATTATTACCTTACCAAATAGAAACTGTATATTGGTAACAAACATGTTATAGTACGAACAGACAACACTGAAACTATGACAAGTGGAAAAATACCATGAAATACAACTATTGAAAGATGGCTTATAGAATTACAAGATATGAATTATACTTTAGAATGAATATCTGGAAAAGACAATAATATAGCAGACTGGTTATCAAGATACTTAGGACAAACGAAAGATTCTGAAGAAGTATCACTAAAACTAAAAATACAACCAAAACAAGAATTACGAAAGGATTACAAAGAAAAACAAAAATAAAATATATTTTATTAATCAATAGAGAAATAAGTATATGGAGTAGAACACCTTGAATAATCACAAGGTTGATAATTAAATAAAGCGTCATCATCGCTATAAAGACAACTACAACAGATAAAATTACAATCCTTACAATGAATATAATCCCAACTGAAATTAGGATCTAAATCCTCGTAAAACTTATTATCCTTATGACAAGAATTCTGACCCTCGGATGAATGACTATTAGAATTAGAGAAAGTATGAGAATCTACATCTATAATATCAATACATTGAAGAGTATCTACCTGAATAGTAACGAAGTTACTAAGAGAAGAATTAGTCTCCCAATCTATACCAACATTAGGATGAGACTCAGTATTAATGTCAACCGTAATAATATAATCAATTAAAAATTGACCAAAGATAATATCTTCCTCAAACCAATAAGTATCCAAGACTTCAGTAAATTTATGACCTTCAAAGCACTTGTTATCGTAAATAAACCACTTATATCCAGACAAGTTAAACTCGTAATCTGGATCAGTGTCGAACATGAAAACCCTAATAACTTTTACAAAAAACTTATCGATAGTACTAAAGTCACCATGATAAGTACCCCAAAGATGTTCGGCAAGAGGATAAGAAATAAAGATTTCCTTGGTATTAACATTGATACGAAGATGATCATAATCATTAATATTACTAGAAGTATTATTGTTGTTATTAGAATTATTAGAAGACATTTTGAAGGAATAATAGTTTAGATTTGAATTATTGTTTAAGGTTATGATTCAGAATTTTAGTCAGAACAAATTCCGATAAACTGTGGTTATATAATAAGTTGAGTAACACACAGTTACATCAGATAATTTTGATAATCTATAAATACAACGCGAAAAGGAGAAGGCGTGTAGACATCCTTATCTAATGGACCAATCACGAACTTCACTTATACCATATTGTTAGATGGTAACACTAATAATTGAAATGTGGATGATACAAGAAGACTCATTTACATTACCAGAAGATATTTACTGGAAAACATTTGGATCACAGGAATACAACGATTTCATTGATGAATTAGACGTCTGATAAACATGCAAACAAACGCGTAATATCCAAATAAACAAAGATGACTCATACACCCTCTTATCGAGAGTTACAAAGAATCTTCGAATCAGAAGCTCAAGCAATCGAATACTTACAAGGAAAAGAAGTACTACCGAAACAAATGAAATGCCCAAAGTGCAATCAACACATGACTCTTAATAATACTATATTTAACTGCGTGAAATGCATATATAGAAAAAGAATGTCAATATTTACAAATACAGTATTCTATAGTGCGAATACGCCATGTAATCGCATATTAGAAATAGGCTATTTATGGATAATCGAGATGAAACACAAGTCAATCAAAATATTTACAGGAATGTCACCGACAACAATTACACGATGGCTAAAGATCTTTAAGGAATTAGTGAGCTTTAATCTTGAAGAAGAACACCAACAAATAGGTGGACAAGATATCATTGTAGAAATAGACGAATCAAAGTTTGG
>CAJVPZ010003088.1:0-11449 GCA_910592135.1 Racocetra fulgida | reverse complement strand
GTATTGTAAAATAATATAAAAAAAATTTTTATCAATTGTGTAACGATTTTGTGACGTATCAACGGTTCCTCCTGTTGGGTTAGGGTTAGTGCAAAGCAATTGCCGGTGCTATTAACAGCAAAAGTTTGTTTTGATTGGTTGATATTAGAATTATTTCTTGAATCTCTTTGAATTTTGTAAATCAGTAATTTGATTGGTCGATCAATCGTGTTATGCTATCTTGATTGGTCCAAACAATGATAATTTAGCATGAAAATCATTTCCATAAAGTACTATGTATTACCGGAATATTAGATCATAAGTTGATAATTATTTTTCCTACTATACATCTTTATATATTATACTCGCCGTATATACAGTATACCATATACTAAGTATTCACGTCACACCACACTAGTTAGTACGTCAAACGTCAAACGTCAATATAAACTTTCTCACGCACAAATAAGTATTGGAAAATTGATCGTGTTGCCAGTCCAATCTCGGTCTCAAAAACGATTCCAACCTCTAACTATCTTATTAGCTAGCAGAAAGAATTAAATTATATGACATCGGTAATCGAAATAACTTTCTTAAATATTAACAATGAGGGGATTCAAAATTAAAATTTCGATTTGTAAAAATGAGGTAGGTTAGTGGTGTCATAAAAATGTCGCGGTCATGTGATCTTCGACTATTTCCAACCCATTAATTTATTGATCATAGCAACATTGAAATGTTATTGCTATTTGATCAGTATCAAATTCGGGTCGACTATCACGTCACCGCGACATTTTTATGGCACCACTAACCTACCTGTAAAAATGCTACTTGAAAAATCCTATTTAATTTTAGAATACACTACTTATTCCCAATACCGTAAGGTGGAATATTTACAAAAACCAGTCTCAAAACCGGGGACCGAATAATTTTGAGACCGGTTAAAGAAGAGTGGTCTTTATTCGTCTTTTCAGGACCCAATCTATTATTAGATTAAATGATTTTCGGGAGAAAATGAGGTGATCCATAAGAAATCACTGTTTTGACGAGTCTACTTTATTATTATAATTATGTAATGTCTACTTTATTATAATTATGTAATGTTGTTATAATCGCTTCATAGATATCTTATTTCTACAGATAGTTACAGACATGTCTATTTTATCGAAGTCGGCGAATTGAAATAAGTGATTGGTGATAAAATGATGCGGATCCAATGTGTTAGTATATAAAATATGGAAAGAAAAAATCAAATAAATAAGAGAATTCCAGTTGTATCTTTAGTGCTTCGGTCAATAACGAAGCAAAATCTTTTGTGAACAATTAAAAACATATGAAAATATATCTTAATTTTCACGATGCAAGTGTCTGATGACGGATCATCTAATATACGTGAGACAGATATTCGCTATTCTTCTGAATATCTAGCTAATGACTTATCAGGTGATAATAAAACAGAACAACATATAGAAGGAACTAATCGAAATATTGAGGAGGCGGCTTATCCTGCCGAAGCATATGATGTTTCAGATTGTGGTTCGTATTAAAGTTTCTTTTTAAAGTGATTTGTATCGTTTACCACTGCATACAGTATTCCCCAAAAATAAACCCCTTGATAAAGACTCACCGCTTACCTGGATTAATAATAATACCTCGGGGTATAACTATGTTAATTTATTACTTTTCAGATGATATATCATCCACAGTACCCACGGGTATTATTATATTTAAAAAATGAAGTTCTTAAGTAGGACCCGGGTACTATATGCAGTGGCAAACGGTAAGTATTTCGTGTAACGTCAATATCTTATATCCTTCTATTGTTCTATAGAGCATGACTTAAACAACAGCGAAAAGGGTAAAAGTCGTAGTGATCTTGACTCAAGAACGGAGAGTCCTTATGGATCATGCTCTCCAAATAACGTGATTAATGATTATAATAAATATAGTTTTGGTGTGGGTGCAGGAAACGATTTTTTCTCCAGCAAAGGAATTAATTATAGTTTGAATTATCCACATACACCTGGCAGTGGTAATCGGTGTTCGCGAACAATTTATACTGCATGGAGTTCAGATAATCTAATCCCCGTATCTAAGGAGGAAATTGAGGACATTTTCATTGATCTTACCAATAAATTTGGGTTTCAAAAAGATAGCATGCGCAACATGTTTGATCATTTCATGTGTATATTAGATTCTCGCGCTTCTCGAATGGCCCCATCGCAAGCTTTGTTGACTCTTCATGCCGATTATATTGGTGGGGAGCATGCTAATTATCGCAAATGGTACTTTGCAACTCAAATGTATTTAGATGATGCTCTCTCTGTTGGAATAACAATCCATGATCAAAAAAATGTTAATCTTTATGAACAGTGGAACCAACGCATGAATAGAATGTCTCAGCATGACCGTGTTCGCCAACTCGCGTTATGGCTTTTATTATGGGGTGAAGCTGCACAGATTCGTTTTACTAGTGAATGTTTGTGTTTTATATTTAAATTGGCAGATGATTATGCCAAAGGTCCAGAATATAAAGTAAAAGTACAGCCTGTTCCTGAAGGTGAATATCTTAAAGATGTCATTACTCCACTCTACAAATATATTCGTGATCAAAGTTATGAAATCATTGATGGAACGTTCGTCAAGAGAGAAAAAGACCACGCTGATACAATCGGTTATGATGACATAAATCAATTATTTTGGTATCATGAGAGCATCAATCGTATTGTTTTACAAGATAACGGAACTCCTCTTATGGCCTTACCTTTAAGTAAGCGTTATAAAATGCTTTCCCAAGTAAACTGGAATCGTGTTTTTGAGAAGACTTATAAGGAAAAACGCACATGGTTTCATCTTGCCGTCAATTTTACACGTATATGGATTATTCATGTCGCAGCCTTTTGGTACTATACTGCTTATAATGCTTCGTTCCTTTATACAGACCCCGAAAAACCTGAGCTTGCGGTTCAATTGTCAATCGTAGCTCTTGGTGGCGCAGTGTCCACCTTGTTCATGATTGTCGGATGCATTTGCGAGTTCTTCTTTATCCCTCTGAATACTGATAATCTTTTAATGTTATCACGACGTTTAATTTTTTTATTTATCATTTTGACTATTAATGCTTCACCTACATATTACATTGTCATAAAAGCACGTACTACACAAATATCCTTGATTATTGGGATAGTTCAACTTGTCATTTCATTATTGACCACATTAACTTTTGCAATAATTCCAAGTGCTAGCTTGTTTGGTAGACCATCAAAAAGTTTTCAGAAATATCAAACTTTTAAGGCATATACTGCTAGCTATCCTATACTTAATCGTACCGATCGTGCCATGTCCATTGGTCTTTGGTGTTGTGTATTTGGTTGCAAAATGATTGAGTCATATTTTTTCTTGGCACTTTCTTTTAAAGATCCACTTAAAGCAATGGTAAACAGTAGGGTTTTGGATTGTGGTGATAAACTTGTTGGTGGAATTATTTGTTCTTACATGCCAGTAATATCCATTGTCATTATGTTTTTTATGGATCTTGTACTTTTTTTCCTGGATACTTACCTGTGGTATGTCATCTGGAAAACTATTTTTTCCGTGATTCGCTCATTTTACCTCGGTATCTCTATTTGGACACCTTGGCAAAATATCTTTTCCATGTTACCTAAACGGATATATACAAAGCTCTTAGCCACATATAATATGGAGACTAAACACAGACCAAAAGTTATGATATCACAAGTTTGGAACGCTATTGTTATTTCCATGTATAGAGAACATTTAATATCTTATGATAATGCACAAAAATTACTATACCAACAGGTTTGTATTCACTAGTTATAGTATACATAGTATACTAAAAGCTCATTTCATATTTCATAAAAATTTTTCCTTAAGATTCATTTACTTTTATACTTAGGTTCTTTCTGATGATGGAAAGAGAACTTTAAAACCACCGATGCTCTTTCAATCCAATAAATCATATCAAGAAGAATATTTCCCATCATCAAGCGAGGCAGAACGTCGAATTTTATTTTTTGCACAAAGTTTATCAACATCAATTCCGAATCCTTTACCTGTACAAAATATGCCTACTTTCACCGTGTTAACACCTCATTATTCTGAAAAAATTCTTCTTTCACTTCGTGAAGTTATTCGTGAAGAAGATCATAACACTCGAGTAACATTAATTGAATACTTGAAACAACTTCACCCAATTGAATGGGATAATTTTGTTAAAGATACAAAATTTTTGGCAGAAGAACGTAGCTTGAAGGCTATTCCAAATCAATTTGAAAATGATTACTCAAAGGAAAAAAAGAATACAAAATTGGATGATTTGCCATTTTATTCTGTTGGTTTTAAATCATCTGCACCTGAATTTACATTACGCACTCGTATATGGGCATCACTTCGTACACAAACTTTATATAGAACAGTTTCTGGCTTTATGAATTATTCAAAGGCGATTAAGCTTTTATATTCTGTTGAAAATCCCGAAGTTTCTACAATGTTTAGTAATAATCTAGAAAAACTTGAAGAGGAATTAAATTCCATGGCTAATCGCAAATTCAAGTTTTTAGTCTCCATGCAGCAATATAACAAATTTAGTAATGAAGAAAAAGAAAATGTGGAGTTCTTGTTACGTGTATATCCAAACCTTCTGATCGCTTACCTCGAAGAAGTACCATCTGAAAATGAAGAAGACTCAAAAATATTCTCAGTGTTAATCGATGGCCATTGTGAAGTTCTACCTGATGGCCAACGCAAACCAAAATACCGGATTCAACTTCCTGGTAATCCAATACTTGGAGATGGTAAATCAGATAATCAAAACCATTCTATCATCTTTTGTCGTGGTGAATATCTTCAATTGGTGGATGCGAATCAAGATAACTACCTTGAAGAATGTCTTAAAATTCGGAATATCCTTGGAGAATTTGAACAATATGACATGCCAACTACTTCACCATATTTGCCTGCTGCTGAAATTTCCGATAAAGATCCCGTAGCTATTGTTGGTGCTCGCGAATATATCTTTTCAGAGAATTATGGTATACTTGGTGATGTTGCAGCTGGTAAAGAATGGACCTTTAGTGCTCTAACTCAACGCATAACTGCAAGTGTAGGTGGTAGATTGCATTATGGTCATCCAGATTTCTTGAATTTTATATTCATGACGACTCGTGGTGGTAAGTAATAGTCTAATTAATTATAGTGATTATTACTTATTGATATATTGATTATTTTTATATTGATTATTTTTATATTATTTTTATATTGATTATTTCTATATTGATTATTTCTATATTCTATATTGATTATTTCTATATTGATTCTTTTTATATTGATTATTTCTATATTGATTATTTCTATATTGATCATTTTTATATTGATTATTTTTATATTGATTATTTTTATATGATTATTTTTATATTGATTATTTATATTGATTGTTTCAATACTTTTAATTTTATACAAATTCTAATAGGTATATCTAAAGCTCAAAAGGGTTTACATCTTAATGAAGATATTTACGCTGGTATTAACGCATTTAATCGTGGTGGACGTATCAAGCATGCAGAATATTATCAATGTGGTAAAGGCCGTGATCTTGGATTTAGTTCTATCCTCCATTTTACCACTAAAATCAGTACTGGCATGGGAGAACAAATGTTGTCTCGCGAATATTATTATCTTGGAACACAACTTCCTTTGGATCGATTTTTGACATTCTATTATGCACATCCTGGTTTTCATGTGAACAATGTTTTTATTATACTATCGGTACAATTATTCATGTTTGGTATGATGTTTATTGGTTCGATGGCTTCAACTTTGACTTTATGTGAATTCAATCCGGACCCAACAGCACCACTTAATCCGCCTGGGTGTCACAATCTTTTCCCCGTCTTTGATTGGATTAAACGTTCAATCATCTCTATCTTTATTGTGTTTTTTGTAGCATTTTTACCATTGTTTCTACAAGAACTGACAGAAAAAGGATTCTTTCACAGTGTAATTCGCCTTAGCAAACATTTGATGTCATTATCACCATTCTTTGAAGTTTTTACTACACAGATTTGTGCCAGTAGTATAATGTCAAATCTTAACTTTGGTGGAGCACGATATATCGCTACTGGACGAGGATTTGCTACTTCTCGCATCCCATTTTCGATTTTATACTCACGATTTGCTGGACCTAGCATTTATTTTGGAATGAGAATCTTGTTAATTTTACTTTTTGTCACCATGACAATGTGGTTACCACATCTTATGTACTTTTGGGTTACAGTCATAGCTTTATGTATTTCCCCATTCATTTTTAATCCACATCAATTTTCACTCTCTGAATTTATCATTGATTACCGAGAATTCTTAAGATGGATGTCACGTGGAAATTCCAAATCTCATACCAATTCTTGGATTGCTTATTGCCGTGCATCTAGGACAATGATTACTGGTAATAAACGAAAACGATTGGGGCACCCTTCAGAGAAATTAGTTGATATTCCAAGACCAAATATTGCAATTATTTTTGTATCGGAAATCTTATCACCGTTCATATCGGCAGCACTTTGTATAATAGCTTTTATGTTTGTAAATAGTTTCGACCATTTAAACCCCGGAACTCCAAACAAAGGACCTAGTGCATTCATATGTATTTGCGCCATAGCTATTGGACCAATTGTAATGAATGCTATCGTGCTTGCTGGACTCTTCTTTGTCTCATTTTGTCTTGGACCTATTATGAATAGATGTTTTTCCAAATTTGGATCAATTATAGCAGCTATTGCACACACTTGTGCAGTTCTTAATTTAATTGGAGCTTTTGAACTTTTGTGGTTTATCGAAACTTGGAATTTAAGTTACGCAGTATTGGGAATGATTGCACTAACAGCTATTCAACGATTTATTTGCAAATTTTTGATCGTTGTTTTTTTAACACGGGAATTTAAGCATGACGAATCAAATCGAGCGTGGTGGACAGGAAAATGGCATGGACGTGGACTTGGTGTGTTAAAGATCACCCAACCTTTCCGTGAATACATTTGTAAAATCGTAGAAATGACATTATTTGCCGCAGATTTTATACTATGTCATATTTTGTTGTTCATGTTAGCACCTATATGTTTAATACCTTGTATTGATAAATGGCATTCCACTATGTTATTCTGGTTGAGACCGAGCAAGCAAATTAGAGCACCAATTTTTTCATATAAACAGAAGCAACGAAGGAGGCGCATTATATGGTCATATGGGATTTTATTTTTGATAATGTTTGTAACTTTTGTTGGGTTAGTTGCTGGGCCATTATTTGTTGGATACAAACTAAAGTTGAAATTAAACATACCTATATAATTGATAAAAGACGTTTTGGATGAACATTTTCACTAATTAATTTTCACACTAAATAATCTTTATTAGAACAAACATCTGTAATTAATGTTAACACATAATTTGACATTAGGTTAATTGGTTTTTTTATATATGTAACTAGACATTGTACATGCCGCCCAATTTAGAATAATAATTGGATATAGTACGTAATTTGATAGGTAATATTGTTTTGCGATTTTACCTGATTAAAATCAAAGCAACTTTAAAGATTTTAAATTTTCACTTTTCTATTGAATATATATTTACAAATTAAAAAAAAAAAATTAGGCCGAATATTTCATAAAATTTTAAAAAAGTGATCCCGCGTCTAGTAACTAGACTCGTATTAACTCGTGAATTAAGCTCCGAAGAGTGTTCAAATCAAATTATTTATTCGAGTTTTATTCGATTAATTCGAGTCACAACAATTAATTTATTGAAAGGTTTGTTAAATTGAGAGTTGCAAAAGCAAATATACTCAAATAGCGAGTTACGCAAAACAAATATAATTCAAATTACATGTTATATGAAAGCAATTATTACAGATTACAAGTTATGAAAGCAAGTAGCATATTAATAATTCAATTGGAAATAATGTATCAAGCAAATCCATATTTTTTTTTAAACCACCAATTCTGGATCAAGTTTTGTGCTTTTCTGTAATAGTACTTTGACTAATTTCTCCAGCGTAGGATTCCTCCTGTTAATTATTGTTGCGGCTGAAGCTGGAAATTTTAAATATTTTAATATGAAATTTTCAAATTTTTTTGGGGTGCATTTTTTTAGCATTTTTTTAATGATTAGATTAGGATTTAGGGTTAGTTTTGATAATGAAAGAGTATAAGTAGATTTTGGCATGGTTTATATTTTTAAATCAGAGTCCCTGAGTTTCCGCTTCAGCCGTTTCCAGCATCAGCCGCGACATTTATTATATTTTCTTGATTTTTCTAAGATAATACATTGAGAGTGTTCATTATTAGTTTATGTAACAAGCCATAGTTTAGATTTTGTATTGCGATTGTAGTGACCAGTAGTAAGTGATAAGGAGTTTGTACTAGATAGGTATAGTTGAGGATCTATTTCTCTAGAGTGTTGGTTAATAATTATTTTGTTTTCAAGTATAGTATACCAAAGAGGCTTGCGGCCTTTGGGTATATGTTGTAAGCATGATAAAATATGCAGCCAATCTAGTAAAATAGTATTATCACTAGATGTAAGCTGTTTAAGATAAAGAATATATTTATTACGTAATTTTTTTTGAATTGTGGGTATAGTTTATGAGTGCTAAGAATGTATTCTATAGTGGTATATAGGTATTGTAGTGTATATAGTCAGAGGTTTATAGAGTAAGAATTTAGAGTTAATTGAAGTTGCTAAAGAAGTTGTAAAATCTTAAAAGTTGTAGTCTGTCTGTTTGGTCATCAATTACTGGTTGAGGGTGCTGGAGAATGTTGGTGGTAGACCACAGATTGTTTTATAGTTGTTGAAGCCTAATATGTGTACTATTACCTATGAGGCTAGAGTTATTAATTCTGAGCAAAAAGTTAGAGATGTGGTGCTATAATTGTATATCCTATATGTTTTTAATACCATAAATGTTGTGGTTGAGCATGGTACTGTTGGAAGTAGTTGTAGCTAGCCTAGCTTTATGCTTAGCTATAGTGAGGTACTGTGAAAGAATTGAATTACATATAGTGCGAGAAAGCACTATGTTGTGTATTCGGTAGGATAATAACATTATTTATTATGTAAACAGCCTGTTTGTCTGTAATGTTTTTGGTTTTGAGTACCTCATTAAGTTCAAGTATTTCTTGTTTGATAAGTTTGGATTGTTTAGTGTATTATAGGGTAGCTGTAAACCAGCAACCTAAAAATTTAAAGGGGGTATGTTGAGGTTGTGTGGGAATATTAGAGTTCATAAAGGTAATGACAGGTGTTTGATTAGTATTGAAGACAAGGATGGATTTATGTGGATTAACTTTAATATTGGCTATAGAGTAGAATGATGATGTGGAATGAACTATTTGTTATAGTTGTTCGGCAGATTTGGCAATCCACAAAGTGTTATCCATATATGCCAGAACAGAAGTAGAGATAGTCAAGGATTTGAATTTGGTTGGATTGATTTGAGTAAGCCATTCAACAGAGAATGAGTATCCTATATATAGTTTGTATATATAGTTAATAAGAGGATCATAATAAATACTTCATAGGAGAGGTGTTATAGTTTCTTCTTGGTCTATATCATCCTGTATAGTATATGATGGTATCAGGCCTAAATTTGTAATAACTTAATTGAATCGGTTCTGTAAAAGGTTGGTAATAGTATTTACAAGATGTGTAGGCATGTTAAGTTATTATAGAGCTTTGGTAAGAAGTTGTAAGTTGACAAAGTCATAGGCTTTGCTCATGTCTTGTGATAGCAACCAGATTTGTTTGTTATAACATTTTGCATCTTTAACAAAGTTGTTAAGGATATATATAAGATTATTTGTAAAGTTGCCAGGAAGTGCTATGTAGTTGTATAGATTGAGTATAGAGTATGTTGTGAATACTTGTGTTAGTCGGTTGATAAGAATTTTGGTATAAAGTTTTTTAGTGTGTTCGATTAGATTAATTGGGTGTGTATTGTGAAGGTTATCATCAAACTGTAGTTTTTTAGATATTGGATAAATTCTGCTATTTCAATAAAGACAGAGACATGGTCTCACCATTAATATTCATAAATTCTGCTATTTTTCCATTGTTTTGGAATGTGTTATGATATAATACATCAGTTGAAAAATGCAGTCAGAGCTTGCAACATGTTTGTCCTAGTATATTTGATCATTTCATAGCTTATTCCTAGTGGGCCACAAGCTTTGTTATTGGGTAGTTGTTAGATTGTTTTTAAAACTTCATCAGTACTGATTTCGGTTGATCTTTAGTATAGGTGGGCATATATAATTATTATACAATTATAATATATATAATTTAACTATTTTGAACTAATTTAAGTAATTTTATAAATTATTAGAGTCAGGGTTAAGGTTAAAGTTTAAATTAGCTCAAATTAATTAGGTTTTATATATTATAATCTTGTAATAATTTATATATGCCCACCTATACTAAAGGAGATCTCTGATTTCAGTAAGAACAGAGTTGTACCAATCTGCTTTGATGCTTGGATTGGATTAATATTCAGTTTTCCATGTTTGGTTAAAGATTGTTTTATTATAGAGATTGTATGTTGTCCATGTATTGAAATGATTACTAATATGTTGCTTGATATTATTAGAATCAGTAATGATATTAGTAGCAGTTTTAATATTGCTAATGTGGACTGGGTCTTTATGTCAGTTTAGTATACTATTGATCATTTTAGTTGGTTGTGTTAGTAGATGTTCACATTGTTTGTTAATAGCAGTATTAATATGTGTTCGTAAGTGTTAAGCATTTTTGAGATTTCTAGTATAATAAAGGGTTTTCTAGTAGATTTTGGTGTTGTTTATCCATGTTTTAAGATCATGTTGTTGTGTTGGAGATGGATTGACTGAGAATCCATGTTTGTTATTAATCGTGTCAATTAAGTTTTGGATATTATTAGGTAGAGGAGTTTTGTAAAGAAGTGTTTTTGACACGGTATATAATATAGCCAATAGTTTTTAGGTCATTATGTAGTTGTGTAGCCTTTGGGGTGAATGTATGAGAAAAGTTTCGAATTGTGTATTTTTTGTTTGGAATATTTGAAAGTGCAGCATTGATATTACAAGTATATATTTGTGCCATGTTGTTTCTAGGCTTTCTGATGTGTCTGTTGTAGTTGGGACCTTATGTTGGGTCATATTGGTATTTACTTGCTCTGTAAAGTTTTTCCAGTCTTCTTTTGACATTGATTTGTAGTTATAGACTCTTCGTTTACTCTTAAATTTGTTTCTAACTTTGGATAAAGCATAAAAAATACCCAGGTAGATAAAAGAATATGGTAATCACTATCTGTTAAAGATGATGAATTGTCAAGCTTAAAGTTGTTTAAATATAGTATAAGCTTTTCACAAGCCCATATGTAGTTAATTCTGAATTGGTATCTGGTGCTGTGCCAAGTGTTCTGTAG
>CAJVPZ010003087.1:0-11455 GCA_910592135.1 Racocetra fulgida | reverse complement strand
TATTAAAATTCTATAAGTAATTCTGCCGATTTTTACTATGAAATTTCTACCCTTTAGCTGTGAACTACCCCTTAAATCATTTGAAGAATTATTTAAAGAAGGAAATCATCTAGCTTTTCTTTAGGAATTGTCATAATTTTATTATCATCAGATTGATAATATATATCAAATTGTAGTATTTCTTCTAAAGGTTAATCAATATTCATTTCTTCTTCAACTGATGATCTTTATATGATTTATTAAAAATTGATGATTTTTTATCAAAGTCATCTTCTAGAAATAAACTTAATGTATTGGTCTCTATATTAGAGCTATCTTCATCATTTTTATTAGTAGTCTATCTTGTTCATTGCTTTCATCATTTTCAGAACCATTGTTATTCAAATATTCATCTCCAGAATCTTCACTTTCCTTTGAAAAGTTTGGAAGTGGGTCATTATCATCTTCATCGTTTTCTAAAACATTGTTTTTCAAATAATCATTTCCGGTTTTCTGCACTGTAAATTCAGTAAGTGGTGTTTCTTCATATTTACACTTAATTGTATATGATTGTTTAGTGATTTTAGTAGATTTATCAATATCAGCTAAGGCAATATATTTTTGTTGTATTCTTCGATCAAAAAAAAGTAAGATGCAAGTGCTGTTTTAAATACTTTTTTGAATAAAATTTGCTATAAATGCATAAAACAAATTAGAATATACTATAGATTTGTTTAATAATCAGAATTCAAATTACAGCTATACAACAGATTTTAATCTCTAAAAATTAATAAGCAGTATTATAAATAATATATAAATATTAATGCAGTTAGTTCTTTTTCCAGAACACATTAATTTTTTTCTCTCCGAAATGCATCAATTTTTTTACTTTTTTTAAAGAAATACAAAATTTAAATATTACAAATATATTATGCCTAATATAGTAATATTATGAATACAGAAAAACTATCAAAGATATACACAGAATTTTATGAATATTCATGACTTTATCTTCTGTCAAACATTTTCTTAAACAAAAAACTTAAGAAAAGTTGAAGATAACACAAAATTTTAACAAAATAATGTGTTTTAAATTCAAAATTGGAAAAAATATAAACAGATTCTAGAAAACTTGTTACTTTTATCATGAAACACCCTAACCAAAAAAAATTCTTCAAAAGTTAAAGATAAATATATTAAAGCTATAATAAGAAAACTTATTTTAGAGTGTAGTGACTTAGTATAGTTAGTAAGTTATTATATCTCCAAGCAGCAAAACAAGAGTTCAAATTCCACCAGTAATGAAATTCGAATTTAAGGAATATATTACAGCAGACTGTATATAATCTGATAGATCATTAGATCTGTAGCTTTGGTCATATTAGCTTGTACTGAAAGAATATAGAACTATAATGTAATGCAAGAATTACACAAAACCTGAGTAAAATATTTGTATAAATCTAAGGGCTGAAGCACACGAGATCCTGCTTGGCAAGTCCTAAGTAGAAAGATAGTACAGATTTTTGAGGTACTATATAAAGAGCGATCATTGGTAATTGGACACTAATAGTAAACTGAATGAGAACCAGGTGTTTAACAAGACAATAATATCAACCAGGCTGCATATATATGAGGGTGGCTCTGTATAGACAAAGAAAAAGAATTCAATCAGAATACCAAAAGAACATCTACTGGTTTCTACCTAGGCTATTTGAATTGGAAGTTTAGAATACCATTAATTAAGAAAAATCAGTGCTAGTCTATAAAGTATATACCAGGGTTTAGGTGAACTCTACAAGAGCAGAAGTAGATAACAGTAGTGGCTTCAGCTTGCAAATACTTGTCTTCAGACTCAGTGTAAGTTACCGAAGTCTAGATTGGCCAGATTGTAGATACAAAAGATTCTAGCAGATTTACCTCAAAGATAAAGGACTTAAAAAAGAGTTTGTCTTAAAATCTTAAGTTGAGTAACTGAAAATAATGGAGTACTAAATATTCTCACTTAGTTAGAAGTTAATGTTCATAGGCACAGAGGGTTTAAATAGATAATATAGTAGGATTATAGATATAGCAGCTAGTGTAGAACTTAGTAATAAGGAACTACTTTTTAAATAGGCAACCAAAAGTTGCACATGTAGCTAGTTGTACTCTCTAAATATATATACGGTATAGTGTATACTATACTGTAAAAGTTAATAATAACTGAATAAAAAGAAAGCAACCAAAAGGTCATCTTAATATCGAAAAAAAAAAAACTTATTCTTAACTATGAAAGCCAATATTCATATATACTGCTAAAGACAAATATGCTAAAACTATAATAAGAATGAATTCTTAACTATGTGAAATGATTTTTTTAATAACTGGATCTTCTTAAACCAAAATTTAAGATTTTCAAAATAACACAACATTAAAAAACATAATCTTCGACCTTGTGTAATTAAACAATTCTTTGTATATCTTTCTAACAAAAATATAAATTATTTAATATAACTATTTATCTAACTAAATATATTATAACGATATCTCATAGATATAATATCAGACCAGATCTGGTAATTTAAAAAATACTTGAAACAATTAACTATATGGCAGCAAAATGAATAAGTATTATCAGATATTTGATATTGTTTACTTTTTTATATATAAGTAAATAATACTAAATATCTAATTATAATGTGACAGTTCATTAAAATCTTTTAAGTATACTTTGATATAATCAATTTTCTAATAAAGTAATTTTTAATTAATAATATTAGAATGAATTATTTTTATTTAAATCATTAGGATTATATACATATCTACCAAATAAAGATTAACTATTTTTTAATATAATCAATTATTTAATTTATAATATAATAGTAATATTTATATGATTTTATAATTAATATAATTTGATATTGTTTATTACTATTTGATTAATAATTTTAAAAGTATATCTTTCAAGATATTTTCAAGTAAAAAGTATATATATATATATTTTTTTTAATATTAAGGTGATCACTTAAAGGTTTGGAATATTTATTAACTTTGGTTATGAATGCTAGGGCAGCTACAGAGCCAGTCCTAACTTTGTTATATTAATGAAAGTATTACTACTCTAATTAACTTAGCGCTATTGGGATATTCTTCCCAAAGAGAAACTGCTGCTAAAGCTCTTTAGAACTACTTTATCTTCGTAGTAAATCTACTAGAGCGGTCTATGTCTTACATATATATTACTTAGATTTTTCAGTAACTTATGCCTAGGCTAAGACCAAGTACTTGTGAGCCAAAGCCACTATTGCTACTTACTCTTTGCTCTTGCAAAGTTCACCTAAACACCAGTACACACTTTATAAACAATTACTATTGTTTCTAGTCATCAACTGCAGCCCAAACTTCCAATCCAGATGGCCCAGGAGGGACCAGTAGACGTCTTTTGATATTCTGATTGAATCCTTTTCCTCATATACATGCAGCCTGGTTGGTATTAGTATTTGTCAAACACCTGTCCTCATCCAGTTTGCTGCTGATGTTTGATTGTTGATGATGATTCTTTATATAGTACTGTTGAAAGTCTGTATTACTTCTCTCTCAGGACTTGCCAAGTGGGCTTCCATATGCTCTGATCCTCTAGATTTATATAGCGTATTACTCATTTTGTGCAACTTATACATAGCACTACTATTTCACAACCTCCTAATACAAGCTAGTACAATCAAGATTACAGGTACTAATCTGTCAGATTACATATAGTTTACTGTAATGCATTTCTTAAATTCAAATTTCATCACCAATAGGATTCAGACTCTTGACCTGCTATTTGGGGATATGACAACTTACTAACTACACTAAGTTGCTATACCCTAGATATAACATTTTTAATGTAATTGAGGATTAATTAATAATATTAATTTTTATATGATTTAATTTTTATTCTACATATTTAACAATAAAAAATCATCGAAAGCGTATTGTTATCAAATTGGATAATTGTTAAGATTACTTTTAAGTAAAAGGTATTATCAGGTATTCGACATTGTTTCTTTTTTTATATGTAAATAAACAATGCCAAATATCTAATTATCATATAACAGTTTATTGAATATCTTCTAAGCGTACTTTGATATAATCAATTTCTTAATAAAGTAATTTTTAATTAAAGATATTAAAACAAATTATTTTTATTTGAATCATTAGAATTATATATATATCTATCAAGCAAAGGTTAACTATTTTTTAATGTAATTAATCATTTAATTTATGATATATTGGTGATATTTATATGATTTTATAATTAATATAATTTGATATTATTTAGTACTATTTGACTAATAATTTCAAAAGTATATCTTCTAAGATATTTTCAAGTAAAAGGTATATAATTTTTAATATAATCAGAGATTAATTA
Organism: Racocetra fulgida; assembly: GCA_910592135.1. Lineage (NCBI taxonomy): Eukaryota > Fungi > Glomeromycota > Glomeromycetes > Diversisporales > Gigasporaceae > Racocetra > Racocetra fulgida. The sequence goes on along the minus strand of CAJVPZ010003087.1, from coordinate 7,083 downwards.
ATTATATTAATTTTTATATAATTTAATTTTTATTCTACATATTTAACAATAAAAATCGTTAAAAGTATATTGTTACCAAATTAAATAATTGTTAAGATCATTATCCAATCTTCCAAGCGAAAGGTATTATCAGGTATTCGATATTGTTTTCTTTTTTATATATAAGTAAACAATGCTAAAAATCTAATTATCATATAATAGTTTATTGAATATCTTTTAAGTATACTTTGATATAGAGTTAATACTTCAATCTGGATATATTTATATCTGGATTGATATTTTGTCAAAAATTATAGTAAAATATAGTAATTTAAATCTGGATTTATTTTATATCTAGATTAATTCGGATATAAAACATAATGAGGTGTTAACTCTACTTTGATATAATCAATTTTCTAATAAAGTAATTTTTAATTAATAATATTAGAACGAATTATTTTTATTTGAATTATTAGAATTATATACATATCTACTAAGCAAAGGTTAACTATTTTTTTTTCTTTCAGCAATCCTGTTTACATTATTATAAAAACAGACTTTTATTTTTACACAGCATAAAAAGTCTAAATCTATAAGTGTTTTAACCAAAATATAAACTTACCTATGGCGTATCTCGCAGATATTATAACATCTACTTGCAGTTAGAGTGAACTATTAAACTGCTGTGTTTTGCTCAGATGCGACCTACCTAGCAACACTTGGCCTCCTCTAGAAATCTGAAACTCATACTAGACTTATTTCTCTCAGATTCCTTGGCTGGCTGTTGCTTGCTTCATCAAGATTCCTGCTCTATAATAGAATGCCACCAAACTAATGATACTTTCTTGTAAGGAAGAAAAAAAGAAAAAAAGAGATAATAGAGAACAAAAAAAAAGGGTATATAATAAAACTAATACATCAAAGAAAATGAATACTAATACTAAGAAATATAAAAAACTAAACTAAAATCTAAAAGAAACTATCACTAAAAAGAAGAAAACCTGCTAACCAGACAAAAACTTCTAATAATACAGAGTTATGATCTACTATTAAGTGCAAAAGTCTTGACAAGAAATTTAAAACTAAAATAAAATGCACTATAACTCATGCTAGAGGCTAAAAATTATATACAGTTGACTAGAGGATGCCTATATATCTCTTATCACTTTGCTTTACTCTTTTAATTAAATCTATATCTTCATTTGAAAGTATAAGAATTTTGGAATCTCTATATGCCCTATCTAATAATCATATGTTTGTATATTCTCAATAATATAACAAGTAAGGTATTCTTTTAAACACTTATCCAGTTATTAAATTTGCTAGCACTGTCCATTTTATATATATTATTTATCATCATGCAGAGTTTTCTGATATAGAAGTAGTAAACATTGCCAATCTTTTGGAGGGGGTATACCGAATTCTTCACTTTTTGTTGAAAATTATAGTCAAAAGTATTGAAGAAAAAAATACTGTATTTGCGAGAGCTCAAGACAATAAAAGTGTTTTCAGTTATTCTTTGTAGAGCTAAAAAGCTTTAGACACTTGAATTAAAAGTTTTTCACTACTACTATTACCAAAATAACCCTTTTGGCTTGGATGCCAAACATGTGAAGAAGTCCACCAAGAAGAAAAGCTTGATCCAAAGCACAAACCAACTATATACATTCTGCTTCTTGGTGTTTCATATATAAGTCTTTGTTGACAACAGTATCAATAAGGAACCACAGATATCTTTAACTTTTTAGAGCTTTGAATCTTCAAACTGTTTTGGTGTGGTCTTGGTTCAAGTGATCATTAGAAAGAGTTAAGGTTAACTATTTTTTAATGTAATTAATCATTTAATTTATGATATAATGACGATGTTATATAATTTTATAATTAATATAATTTGATATTCTTCATTACTATCTGACTAATAATTTTGAAAGCATATTTTCTAAGATATTTTCAAGTAAAAGATATATCATTTTTAATATAATCAGAGATTAATTAATGATATTAATTTTATATAATTTAATTTTTATTCTATATATTTAACAATAAAAAATCATCGAAAGCATATTATTACCAAATTGGATAATTGTTAAGATCTTTATCCAATTTTCTAAGTGAAAAATATTATTTTTTAATGTAATCAATAATTAATTAAAAAATTGCCAAAATGTATAACTACTAAATCCAGTAATTGTTAAAGATATATTATTGTATATTTAATACAATCAGTTATTAATTAATGATATTATAGTGATTTTAATATAATTTTTTTATTGCTTAATAATGAATGAGTAAACTGTTCGACAAAATATCTTCTATGCAAAAGGTAATTAATTTAATGTAATCATTTATTTAATAAAGTAATTTTTTATTTTAATTAATGAATATTAGAATAATAAGCATAAGATTTATATGTAAAATGGTCAATATCTTTTAATTTTTTTGTCAACTTAAAATTTTATCAAAATATGAGTAAAGAAAAGCATTTGCTGAAACTAGAGAGCAGTAAAATAGGTGTTAAAAAGTCTAAAAAAAAGTCATGTAAATATAAAAAAAGAAAATATAAGATTTATAAAAAGTGATAACTTTAATATATCATTAATATAACAATAATCTATTATTAGTGAATATGAAATTCATTGCGAAAGCAGTTGCTCAAACAGTCATAGCCATATTTAGAAAGAGAAAAGGAAGGGAAAGATCATTATTGCCTTCAAGCTCTAGTAACTCAGAAGCTACTAGTAGCAAAAATAAAAGTAAAGTAGAAGATAAATCAGTAAATCAGTTAGTAAGAGAAAAGATAGATCAGAAGTAAAAGTAGTAGTAAGTTAGTTAGTAAAAATACAAATAAAAATACTAGCAGGTTTAGTAGCAGTAGCAGCAGTTCAAGTAAAGATATACTGAAAGTATTGACAGATGAACAGAAGTTTCATTTATAAGTAAATATTATTTGTTTTATATTAGTGTATTCATCTGTTTTTTATATTTATTATTATTATTATTATTATTAATGTTATTATAATTAATTTACTTTTATTATTGTTATTATAATTAATTTACTTTTATTATTAATATTATTATAATTATTATTACCAAAGAATAAAATTAAAGTATTAATAGAATGTGATAAGCTATCTGACCTAAAGCCTGATCTGATTAAATAATGGGTTAGCCAATCATGGAATGTGAGGCAAAAGCTAATTCTAGCTATTACAAAAAAATTATTAGAATATTATCACTATTCTGACGCAATTGAAAAAATTTTAAACCAAAATTATAAAACACAATATTGAATAACAATAATAAATGCTGATTCAAACTTAAAGGCCTATAATCGTGTTAGATTAGGAAAACATAGTAAGGTAAATAAGGTAAGTATAATAAAATTTGGCATGTAAATTATTTTTTAAATCAATTCTAGAGTTACTTTATTAACAAATCATTTACTCGATATATCAGTAAGAGATTACTGATATATTAGGTAAATGATTTGTTATTTAATCTATAAATTATTTATCTAATATATTGGTAATCTCTTACTGATTTATTAGGTAAATGATTTGTAAGTAAAATATAATAATTTAAGAGTAGAAAATTTGTTTACTATTTGTTTATGTATGGTATAAAAATAAACTAATCAAAATTTAGGGTTTGGGCTCTGTAGCTTATTAGTTAAGTACTCAAACTCATACAGACAAGATCAATAGTTTAAGTCAAGCTGGCAGCAAATTGAATTTGCTATTATAATTTTAAGGAGCCAAATCAAATGCAAAGCTCTGTGAAAGTCTACATGCAAATACAAAATTGGATTAGGAATTCCAAGAAGAAGATCCAATTATAGAGTATAGGCACTATATATAGTAGTGGTGTTATAGAAGGTTTAGTTACTAAAGATTGCACAAATAAGTCCTTTGTATACAGGCAACACCAATATCCTTGTACTTCCAGTTTAAGCAGCACCAACATCTTTACACCCAACTTGTGAAGAATTTGCTTAGAAGGGTAATTACCAGATTGCACATATTAGTCCTAAACTGATATTACAATACTAGATTTGATTAGGAGGGTGATATAACAGTAACTAAAACTAGAGTAGTGAGAGAAGTGATAAACATAAAACTGGGTTGTAGTAAAGGATTGGCTTTACCAAATTAGGAAGCACCTCTGGCACCTGCTTAGAAGACTAGAATTAGAAGTTTCTAAAATATAGAGAGATAGTGCTTATTTAGAAAACACATAAAATATTCGAAATGGCCAGAAGATACTGGGCTGATAGTACTTATATATGAATAAGTATAACAGTATTGCAAGAGTACACCAACTTTAGAACATCAACTAAATTGAAATACCTAAGTTGGAAGTAATAAAATATTATGAAATCACATTGGAAATAACTTCGGAAATGAATTACACAACATAGCCTATACTTTACCAACTTATAGGAGTTTCTGTTTAAAAATAAATACATAGCATAAAAGTACAAATAAATGATTATAAAAGCTGTGGAGGCTAGTATCTTGAAGAAAAAAGAAAAGTTTAGAAGAGGTGTTAGTAGATAAAAACAAAAGATATAAGATTTGAGATAGTGAGCCCAGTATCTGAAGGGAATGCTAACCAATATCTACCACTAAATTAGAAAATAACTTGGTTACAAGGCCTTAGTTATAATATCTATTTAGAAGTATATTTGTAGCTATGTGAGTAATATGGAGAATATATATAGAATACTAATAAAGAAGGTCAAAAAGGCAAAAATCTCGGTTAGGTTTAAACAGATAATACCTTACTGAGTAAAGCTTAGGTTATAGATAAAAAAGTCTAAATTTTCTGTATTTAAAGTTGCTTAGTTGTATTACATTATAATGTATTTATAATTAGTAAAACTAATAAAGTTACAAAGAATAAGACCTTGCTTTCAAAACCAAAAAAAAAAAAAAAAAAACTAATTAAAATTTAATGATTTGCAAAATTAACTAATTATAATTATATATTTAGTTGTATATGCATATTTATTTGCACATTGTATGAAAAAAACATGTAAACAAATACTCTACCCTTAAATTACTATATTATAGAAGAAGAAAAAGAGTCAAAAAGCATTAATGTATTTAATAAAGTTAGAAAATAAAAGTATTAGAAAATATTTATGAGAAGACTTAGAGATCTTAATAAGAAGCAAAGAAGTGAATACTTATCATTTTGATGAAGAGTAGAAGACAGATGAGGATAAATTGAAGAACAGTGAGAAGGTTAAAGAAGTTAGTTTGTATTAACAAATAGTGGTGAAGCCCTAATATAAATAAATATTTTACTGGTGCTGAAAAAATAATGTTGATTAATTTTTAAAATATTATTTATACATATGTTTTTAATTTTTTACTATATAAAAAATCATATTATGAGATAAAATTAGCCAGCATTATTTATAAGCTAGTTAATTTAATCTAATATTAATAGACTATTATCTTATTTATTTAGTTAAAATAGCTATTCTATAAACGTATTAATTCTATTTGTAGAACAACTACAGCTAAAGAACAATAAAATGCATAAATAACATTATAAAAAGTATGTTGTTAAGAATGAAATGCTACTACCTGATTGGCCAAATTAGCATTATTAGAAAAAGCTTTAAACCTATTTAATATTTCAGATTCAGAATTTGATGCAGACTTTTCCAATAGAGATAAAGATCCATATAAGAAAAAAAAGCGGAAAAAAATGATAGTATAAGTGCAAAAAAAAGTAGTAAGGGAAGTAAAAGGAAAAAAAGAGACAACAATGATAGGAAAGAAAGAGATGATGATGATAAAATTGTATTATACAAAAGAAGAAAGCGGGATAGTAATACTTCATCACTTCTTAATATTACTGATCTTGCTACTACATAGTTTAATTTTACTACAATAACAATATCATCATCACGAACTACAACAATACTAACTACAACAGCAACAACAACAGAAGCAGCAACAACAACAGCAGCAGCAACACTAGCAGCAACACTAACAGCAACAATAATAGTAGTAGCAACAACAACAGCAGTAGTAATAACAATAGCAGCAACAATAATATAAACTAAAATAGCAGCAACATCATCAAAAACAGAAGCAAAATTATCTTTAAAAAATACAAAAAGCCTTTCTATGAATGTTACAACAATATCTGATAAAAAGGCTGATATACTAAGTAAAAGTGTTGGCAGTGATGATGATAGTAAGGGAAGCAATAGTAAGAGTAAAGGTGGAGATAAGGATAAGAGTAAGCGTGCAGATAAAAAAAGCAGACAGGGTAAAAAAATGAAGAGAAGAGAAAGGAATGCTAAAAGTAAAAAACTAAGAAAAGATCATAAAAGCAATAATAAATATTAATTATAAATTATCATTTAATTTTTATTTTTTAAAATAGAATTTATTTAAAATAATTAAATTTAATAGATATAAAATTGATATATATAATATAAATATTATCTAATAAATATTAAACAGCAATATATCATAATAAATTTTTATATTATCAAAAAGCTGATAATTGTAAATTAATTAGAAAAACAATATTATCAGCTATATATCTTCTAAAAAAAAAAAATAACTAATTATTAAGTAATTAGTAAATAATCTAAAATTATAAAAAATCATTTAAAATATACTTAAAAATAGTAAGTAATCATAAGCTTATCATCCAAGTAATCATAACTCTATTATTTAAGTAATTATAAGTCTATTAGCCTAAAATTAAAACTGATTATCTAATTATTAATATGACATTCAAATATATATTTAATAAATTATTATATTAGCAAAATATTATTTAAAAAATTTTACAAATAACCATTACTATATCAATCAATGATTAAAATGATCTTTATTATATCAGCTTTAATTGTTTTTAATAATGATTAATAAATCTAAAATATCATATAACATACTTTTATACTATTGTAATATTAACAAATTTTTATTAACATTTTTCTTATATATTTTCTTATATTTTATTATATATTTTATATATTTATTATATATTTTATTATTTTATTAGATTATTTACATAGTTTATAGTATATTTTATCTATTTTAGATGTTTTTACAATAGTTTATTACATATTTT
>CAJVPZ010003086.1:0-11462 GCA_910592135.1 Racocetra fulgida | reverse complement strand
TAATGCTAACCTAACCAACCATGCTTTTAATGAATTCTGAACTGGAAATTTTGGGATTTTTGTGTAAAAAAGATTTTCCTGAGGTGTCATTTCGTGCAATTACAGCATCATGCAAAAATTATCTAAGAAATTTGTTATTCAGTGGTTGCAAAAAGACCAGAAATAATTGTTTACATCATACATTCTATAAACCAAATTAATAACTCTGTGCTTAGACTGTTGGATCTGTTTAAATTTATGTTAGTAGAAAATGGGCCAGCCATTTTCGAAATGTAGCCATTAAACGGTAACAAACACTAAAATTAAAGTCGGGAGTTAATTGATATAAGCAATTGTTTAGTTATTATAACACTGATGTTTCATGAACTGCTGATCATTTCTGATTATTTTTGCTTTAAATGAATGAATGCTATAAATGTTAGCATTCGTTTTTCAAAATTATCAAAATGAATTAGCCAATCTTGAGATATTGGTGCATCACTATCCACTGTATAATAATAATATTTCATGTATAGCCTACTGTGATCACTTGTAACAAAATGTAGTGCTTGTTCTAGAACTGGAATTATAAGCATTAGTTTTTAATTTTAAAAATAAAATAAAATTAGATAATAGATAGATACTGTCATGTATGTAAAATAAGTGTTGCAGTATAGTTAATAATTTTTAGCCAATGATTTTGAATATCGTATATCATATGATTAGGGCATGCCTATCGGTTCTTCGGCATACCTATAGGCATGCCCATGCCTCTGTGCCTCGAACCCTACCCATGGATCCCTACAGGTAGGCGTAGTAGATGCCTCCCTAATTTTTCTATGTTCCACACATTTCCAAATTAGATTCAGAGAACCTATCTGCTATAGCCGAAACCAACACTAGCAGTCAGAGCTAACCATTAAACCGCACAATTCCTGGTTCCCCTGCTCTTATAAAGTTCACTTAAACCCCAGTACCTACTATACAGACTACCTTTGTACTTCTGACTTCTCCAAACTCCTAATCCAGATGGTCCGGAAGGGCGAATCCCTTCCTCCGACTGACTCGGCAGCCTAGTTGGTATAGTGCTTGCCAGACACCTCGGTCCCATTCGGTTTTTTCTTTTTCCAGATAATAATCCTTTACATAGTACCGTCGAAAGTCTGTGCTACCTCTTTATTTGGGTCTTGCTAAGCAGGCTTCCATGTGCTCCAAACCCCTAGATTTATTCGGCTGCTTCACTCGGGATTTGTGTAACTCTTTCATCACACTAACATTCCACAACCTTCCAGTACGAGCTGGTATGACCAAGCCTACAGATCCGATGATCCGTTCGATTGCACACAGTCTGCCATAACACATTTCTTAAATTTGAATTTTGTTACTGGTGGGATTCGAACTCTTGTCCTGCTACTTGGGGATGTGACAACTTACCAACTTCACTAAGTCACCACACCCTTAATAAATAATTAATTAAACAGTATACTATTATTTTTAAAAATTGAAGCTCTAAACTAGCTTTACACTGAAATAGAGCTAGTTTTTGAATTTTTATTTTTAAAAAAATAAAAAAATATAATTATAATTATTGCTATAAATCTTACTAAAATAAAGTTATATTTATTAAAATAAATAATTAATTAAACAGCATATTATTTTTTTAAAAATTGAAGCTCTAAACTAGCTTTATACTGAAATAAAGCTATTTTTGAATTTTTATTTTTAAAAAAGTAAAAAAATATAAATATAATTATTGTTATAAATTTTACTAAAATAAAATTACATTTATTGAAATAAATAATTAATCAAACAGTATACTATTTTTTAAATTAAAGCTTTAAACTAGCTTTACACTAAAATAAAACTATTTTTTTTAATATTTATTTTTAAAAAAGTAAAAAAAACTAATATAATTATGGGCATTATTTTTTGATGCATCCTGCACTCGGTGCACCCCTCTTAATATCTCAAAATTTTACTAGGATAACCCCTGTTGTGTAACTAATAAAAAATGTTTTTCGTAAAGTTTTTACCCTAACCCAACCCTAATCCTAACCCTAAACCTAACTTTAACTTTAATTTAATACTAATTTATATTGATTTTGCTATAGTTTGCTATAGGGTGCACCGTGTGCACCCTGCACAAAATAATAATTTCCTATAATTATTACTATAAATTTTACCAAAATAAAATTACATTTATTGAAATAAATAATTAATTAAATAACATGTTATTTTTTTTTAAAATAAAGCTCTAAACTAGCTTTACACTGAAATAAAGCTATTTTTTAATTTTTATTTTTAAAAAAATAAAAATATTAATAATCAAAAACATGAACACTAATCATTAGCATTCTAAATATTTTTATAAAAATATTAAAAAAATAGCTCTATTTCAGTGTAGAGCTAGTCTTGAGGTTCAATTTAAAAAAAAAATAGTATACTATTTAGTTAACTATTTATTTCAATAAATCTAATTTTGTTTTAATAAATCTAATTTTTATTTTAATAAGATGGGTAAGTATTTTTGAATCCGGACAAATTTTATATATGACGTAATAACATTTTGGTCGGAATTCAAAAATAATTACCCAGATTGATATGTGTGCATCGATCCCGATAAAAAATCCGCAATTAGTGATGATCATTAGTAACCCTACCTATAGCTGTATAGGCCGTTGCACACCCTAATTAGCCGTGTACGGATCGCTGCAGCTTTAAGAATATTACATAATATTTTTTTAAAAATATTACGTAACGACGTATATCGGTTCATTTTATTATTACTATTGTTATTTATTTAACTTCGTGAACTATACAACACGTTATACGACATAAAATACGAACATAGCCAGCGTAGTTTCCGGATTATAATTTATTAGTGGCAACTCATACAAGTCGGAAAACATTAGAATCATAGTCAGCCGGATCGGATTTACAAAATTTGCCAATTTCACTAATGAAATCATAGTCTGTTCATTAAATAAAACCGACCAGCTGATAATTTTGCTACAGACGCAGTCTGGTGGTATTACTTAATGTCGGCCCAACCCCAATGAATTCCGACTAGTATTTTGAAGATTGCCATGTAAAAAATATTATTGGCAGACTTAATTTTTTTGAGATAACGATTCAATCCGCTTAGCCATATCAAAATTATCGACTCGGCTAAGCTTATAAGTTTTTCGTTGACTACAATCACTAAAAACAAGGATAGATACAATCCTACGTCGAAATAAATACCATTCCATATACTGGATTGGCATACTTAATCTACAGTATTATGTCTCGATCTTACATGATAAAACATTTCTTATATTTATCTTCTTCCCCATTTTGTTGAAATTCTGTAGAAGTTAAGGTTGACCTAGTTACCTCAAAATCGAGGCGTGATGTATTAGTAGACATTTCAGATACCAGCGAAGGCAATCGTGTGTGATCCGTGAAATCTATAGATGTTTTTTGATTGGCCGACTCTATAAAAAATCGATGATATTTATTAAAATTTATTATGACGTTAAATGTTGGGGTGCAAACATGAAAACACAAAAATGTACAAGTATACTATAGTCAATTTAAAACACTCTATGCAAAGTTTGTTCGACGTACCAATAGCTTTCATTTTCTTTCGGGCCCTTCTTTCAGCTTTAGTTAACGGCGTATCACTAGTTGACGTATCCATATTTGTACTTTTTGATGACTCAGCTTTCACAGGAGTAACAGTCTCTGTAACGAAAGTTTTTTCCTGTATAAAAATTTCATGCTAAGCATTAGCAATATTTGCATTACTATATCATATTAAATGATTATAATTGCACTAACATTTTTCTCAATGATTGTTACATCTTCTACGTCATCCTCACGCCTTTGGCGCTTCTTTGATATTGACTGCGATAAAACAACTACTTCCCGTTCTTTTCCTTTTGATTTCGTACTTCTCGCCTCGGATGGAACGTAAATGTGTTCCACAGGGAATATAATTGGTTGAGAGTTTTCATCGATTGGTTTAGATTTTTGATTGTCTCGATTAGAATTGTATGAAATTGACTTAGGAAGTATGGGAAGTGCAAAAGTAAAATTCGAGAGAATTTCCGAAACTTTCTTTTTCGATGTTTCGTTCATTTCATTCTGTTAAAAATTTAAGGTTATTTATCAGCATGCTTATAGAAGAAATCATTAAATAATTATTGTTAAAAAAACCAACCTCAATATAAAAGTCACCAAATAATACCGACTTTTTTTCTTTATAATCATCAACATTATATTTTGGATGAGATTTATCCAAAACCCATTTTATGTTTTTAGCTTGGGGACATAACAGTAAGTACTTTTTGTTTTTGATAAAATATATATATGCATATACGGGAATGAATCGCATAGTATAAACTTACAATTGAGAATGGGCACATTATTTGACGTTGCAGTTCTTATATCACGTTCAATTCTCGTAGGTTGGCTCTCAAAGATACTTGGTGAATTTAAGACACTATTTTTAGCATCAACGATCAGGCTAACCAGCTCTAGAGTATTTTCTCGAACGAGTGGAGGAACTATATTTCTACAGAAATGAGTTATATCTTTGGAATCATCTGGCATTTTTTCGGAAAGTGTAAAAAGTATATCATTCGGAAGAACGTAACTGACATAAATATTAGGATTACGTTATTTACTAATACAATAATACGTCAAACGTTTAACACACAAATGATGAACTACATACGCTAAACTTTCATCTTCCTCTCTGGCTTTATTATCTCTCCAAGCATGAAGAGCTTTAAATACCGCAAGCTATAATTTTCATAATATTATTCATATGAATAAAAAATAAACTCAAATAAACGAACAATGAGACAAACCTGTTGCCTATCTAATGGATGATTCCATTTGGCTAATAACTTCTGATAACCATTCGGACCTTCACCACTCGGATCATATCGAAAAGTTTCATAACATTGGAGTGAAATTTCGGCAGAGCGATCAAGTGTAACTTTTAACAAATTATAAGTCATGGTAACAGAATTTTGAATCAATTCATTACGCATCCTATCGTAGATGTATAATAAATAATGCGTGTCGCAACGAGCATAAGTTATCATTTCTTCTGTAAGAGGCCTAAATAAGTCAAATGAATGAAATAATAATCAACAACAATTAAACAAATTAATTAGGCATCATATTGGATCAAATATATACCTTAACCTCCAATCTGCCAACTGAAATTTCTTGTCTGCATCCACTTGACAATAGTGTTTTAACAAATATGCCAAGGAATGATAACGCATTTCTATTTTGGTGTTCAATTAATTAAAATATGTATTAAACTTACAAACAAAATAGCGTAACCAATTAATTACCTAGAAGGTGAGATGCCTGATTAGTATCAAATAAATTGACCACATAAACACCAAAATCCTTTTGTAGCCAAATGATATCGAAATCGGCGCCATGAAAGACCTATTCAACAATAAATATATCATACATGAGCAAATAAATAAAAATTAAAAAACTTCTAATAAAAGAAAATTGATATATATATACAATAAGACCTCCCTACAATCACGCCCTTCGGGTCAGCTTCTAAAGAGGTCAAATTCCTTTTATTATATCTGGGACCAAAAAAAAGCGTGCTTATGGGTGGTGTTATTATGAATGAATGTGACTGCATGAAGCCTCACTGCATATATATATATATATATATTTAAGAGAATTTTACCTTCAAGATATTAGGGTTTGTGAAAGAATTATTTAATATATGTAAATGATGTCTCAATTCCAAAGCATCCACAATGAAATCCTCATCTCGCGTGCTGATCTGTATTAAACAAGTAAAACCTTGATATGATCGATAATCGTGATGCTAATAGTCAATCGATATAATAAGTTGACATAATAAATATGCGTAATAAATCGACATAATAAATGGACAGAACAAACATGTTAATATTACAAAAGACTGAAAACAACGTAAAATATAAAACATAAAACAATATATATATGCACCTCAAGGTCCACTGCAATTTCTTGAGACGCTTCTAATTTCTAGCACATAGCAGTTAGCCCTTCCAATGTATCAACCCAAGTAAGTGGAGTAGCATCAAGAGGTCGATATTGTATTGGCTCCTTCTCTTCAAAAATGAATGAAGGATACGTAAGATGAGTTATCTCGTATCGGTACGGATGGGGATACCTAATAATTTCAATATATCTTTATTTGAAATGTAAACAGTAAAGGCGGATTATATATAAAGATCAAGACCTACACAGATCCTTCTTCAATACCGTCCAGTTTTAGCGGTACAACTGCGTTCGGTTTATTTGGAAGTTTAGGAATAAATGGAACGCCAGAATTGTCAATTTTATCCTTAAACTTTGCTTGTGGTCGAGTAATGTTACGAGAGTATACAATATTGATATCCCCCGACTAATCGATAATCGAAGGTTAAAAAATAATTCAACAAGCAACATTTAAAAAGTTAAATCAAGCGTACTTTAGCCCTAACTTGTGCCACCATTGATGTTGATGCGTCTGCTGTAGAACTCGCGAATTTTTGACTACGCCCGGTTAATTCATCCAAGGATGCATTCTAAAAAATTAAACGCTTGAGTGTCTTGTTTAGGTATTGACTAGTTTAGAATTTATACATACCACACCGTCAATCAAGGAATCATTCATAGTAACCAAATCCTTAAACCAAATATCAAAATCTTTTGCGTCGTTAACTCTACCGAGCATTTCAGCACCGGGTATGTCTGCATTTACTAACAAGCGATTCAGCTTATTTTTTATTTTAGTAGAGAGTCTTTCTAGCGCGAGAGCAGACGCGGGATCAACAGTCCGACAAAAAGCAACCTCCCCAGGTGGAAGTATAGATTTTTGTTTTCTAGCATAGGTTTCTATCGTTACATATGCGTTTGTTCGAAAGTTTTCATAATTTTCGAGGGTCAACATAGGAGGTATATTAACGTTTTCTGCCATAAAGTTTTTTTTTAATTAAAAAAAAAAAATTTGGGTATGTACAGTACATATATCTGATAGATATGTCACATGTAAAAAGTTTATGTATTAAACCTACGTAGATGCCGCGCGGAAATTCACGATTTTGATTGGCCAACGCGACGATCAAAAATTTAGGCCAAAATTATTTAATTTTGATGAAATTGCGGCCCCCTATATGTATTTTCATTTTCGATTTTGAATTTAAAGAATTTAAACCAATCAGAATCTTATTTTTATTTCCTATTTTGTACAGTACCGGACAGTAAAAAATATCCACTTTTATATATAAAAATGCTTATAACTCAGAGACCAATAACCTTAAAAAAATTAAAAGGTTATTAGAGCTTAAGGTTTATATATAATCAAAATTTTGATATTTAATATATAAAAAAAAGGACGAATCTAATTGTAACATGTTACATGTCACAACTATTAGTAGAGCCAATAAAATACCTTAATTTGTGTGTAACTTAAAAGCTAAATACTAAATATTATTGGCTAACTGCAAGGTTGTGACATGTAACATGTTGTTACAAATACATTTATTTTAAAAAAAATATCTATATATTTTTAGAAAATTACTATAATTCACAGCCTGTAAAATTTATAGGTTTGCATTAGCCAATAAAATTTAAGGTTTTTATAGATGAAAATTACTACAATTTATTTTAAAAAAGTTTTTTATTTAAGTTAGAATTGGGTTAAGATTATAAACTTTAAAGTAAAATTTAGCAAAGAATTTTTTACTTATAATACTTGTAATAAACTACACTAACACATACCCTAATTACTAACACATGCTCTAATTTTGGTTTCTTTTTTAGGCACATACATACGTATGTACGTATAATGGTGTATAGACGTTTAACAAACATATCACAGGGACAAGCCCGGGTTGATACTAGATCATTATTCTATAATTTATATAATTACAGCTTTGTTAATTATACTAGCATAATGATCTTATTTAGCTTAACAATTATTTTGTTATATTTTTTTTATTTATTATTTATTTATGTCCTAGAAGTTACATCTTATGCCCTGAAAAAATAAGCCTTAAGTATTAGTACCATGATGCATTAATATTTATATTAATAATCTGCAAGTAATTTATTAGTAAAACTCATGTATTTTTGGCTCTATGTAATTCTTATAAATTTATTAGTTTTTTTCCTATGAGCGAAAGATAGAACTTGTAAGATTAATATGAAAAATAAAATTAAGAAATAACAAAAATAACAAAACCATTACATTCCTTATAAAAGTTCTGACCCAATTTTTTTGAATCTTATAATACCAAAGATGGTATCTAAAAAGATACTCAAATACTTAAATAGTAGTAATTTAGTAGAAATTCTTTATATATCTACTCTATATGAACTAGTTAAAATAGATGAACTTGTTAAAGACTTTATAGTACAAGATCTAGGCAAAATAATAGTATATGAAATAATTTTATATAGTCAAATTTGAGATGCATTCAGAAAAGCAAAAATTATTTACAAAAAAGTATAATATAACAATGAGCAATAAGAGCCAAAATAGCAAAAACAAACCTATTATCAATAGAATACATCATAAATATAAGTAAAGAAAAGAATAAAAAAGAAGAAAGTAAAATAAAGAGATAAAAAGAAAAGTCTAGTAAAAAAATTACAAGCATTAGAACTAAAAAAAAAAAATTTATCTGAAGAAGAAACAAAAACAGATAAAGATATAAACCAAATTGTCAAACAAATATAAAATTTAAGCATCAAATCAAAGCAATAAATATCATAGGATTATTATACAAAAGAAGAATTACAAGTGCAATATAAGAAGTCTTAGTACAACCCCAAACAAGCAATCAGAATAATGAATATATAAAGGATTTAGAAGAATGATAGAAAAAACACAACAACAGGAAGAAAAAGAATTAAAAAAGTCAAAAAAGGTTCAATCGACAGCATCCTAAAAAATATAATTTTACAGTATTAGAAAGAAAGAAAAAACATTTAATCTCATATGATTAATATTCAAGTAAAGGAGAATGGTTTGTCAATTTACACAGCTACTTTAGACCAAAGTATCTGGTTATCAGAAAATAGAATATGTGAAAATAAACAATTATTTTTGGCAAACATATTAGTATATAGTCTTTTAAAAAACTTAGCAGAAAAAAGAGCAGATTATATTAAAAGAATCTTTGATAAAAATAAATATATCAAAAAAGTTAAAAAAAAATTCAAAAATAGAAATACTTAAATAGAAGTAATATTCAATTACAACTTTAAACAAAACTCAGTAATTAACAGAATTAAGAAAAAGGAAAGTGACTAGTTGATTATAATCTCAGAAGAAAGAAAAACAAAAAGACAATAAAAAATCAAGATACAAAGGGTACCATATTATTGTAGACACTTTTTAAAAATTTATATTGAACTAAATAAACAAGATATAGAGCTAAAAATTATATAAAATATTATTTAAATCTGAAGCTTTCAAATAAAAAAAATATATATAATTCTATGCATACGATTTTTTCATTGGTACTAAAGCCTAATTTTTAATAAGAATTTAGTATAAATATCAATTTTGATTTTTAGTATATATTAAACTTAATTTTTTATTAAGTAAACTAAGCTACATTATTAAGTAAAATTTGTTCAGCATAAAAAAATATATATATTCTGAAATTTTTAAATTTTTTAAAAAAATATTCATAAAATTATTAAAAATAATAAAAATTACTGTTTTTAGCAATTTGTTAATTTTAAATTAAATAATTTAACTTTTATATTTAGTAATAATATTTAGGTTAAAATTTTTTAAAAGTTTTTAAAAATTTAGAATTATGTGTAATTTATTATACTGAATAAATTTTACATAATAATCAAATTTAGTTTACTTAATAAAAAATTAAGTTATTTTATAAAAAAATTAGTCTAACCAAATTTGTATAATTACTATTTTTATACTAGTATAACATTACATATTTTTGTATAACATTAACTATTTCAACAACTATTGCATAGAATTTTATAAATTTTTTTTTATTTAAAAGCCTTAGATTTAAACAATTTTTTATATAATTTTAAACTTAATATTTTACTTATTTAGCTCAATATAAATTTTTAAAAAGTGTCCACAATAATATGGTACCCCTTGTAAGAAGCTAAAGAGAAAGCAAAACTCATTTAACAGAAATAAAAGCTCTTTCAGAAAAAAGCTAATATAAAGAAAACAATTTAAGTAATATTAAGGACTTCCAGAAAAAAGAAACAATCAACAGCAAGAAGATATGATTATAAAAGACATATAAATATAAATTGCATTATAGTCTGAGATCTATCAGTTGATATAAAGATACAAGAAATCAAATATATATGCAAAAAACTAGAAGAAGTAGAAGAAATGTATATCAAGTGAAGAAATGGCAAAGCACTTTCAATAATAAAATTTGCTAAAAAAATAGAAGCTAAAGATATAAAGCTTTTGTAGTAAAAAGGGTGGAAACTCAAATATATCTTATTTTGAAATAATTGAATTTAATTACTTGTTTTGATTTTCAGACTGATCAGAGTCCACTTGATTTTAATTGGTTAAAGGTAACAGGTGATTACTAGACAATCTCATAATATGCTCTGCCTTATACAGTCTTATACAACTTTTCTTTTACATTATCTCAATTTTTCATTATGCAATCAATTTTTATTTATAATCAAAAAATATTAACCATATTGAAATTTATTCAAATTTAATTTTTTCTAATTCGGTTATCCTGCTCTTGTTTATTTGGGATTAAGTTATTCAAAATTACAAGTAATTTATCTTTAACTAAAGTAGATCCAACCAATGAAGAACTCGTTTATGTAATTTTATATATCAGACGCAACTTACCTCAGTAGCTCTTTGCCTTCCTCAGGATCCTTAACTCACTAAGGACTTTTTTCCCATTGTTCATCGGCTGGCGTCTACCCACTCATCAAGAAGCAAAATCAGAAACTAAAACAAACAAACTAAAAAAACATAGAGGTATAGGGGACTATAGTAAAAAATACAAAATATGAAAAAAAAAATAAAGAAATATCGAAAAAAACAAAAACAAAACAGAAAATTTGCTAATCTTAATGCCATAGTTATAAGCCCGTGGGTGGCTTAGAAAAATTACATACTGACTAGACAAATTAGTCTCTACTTTTATTTTTCTTTAAACTAGTATGTGAAAGTAAAAACTCAATAGAAAAAACTTTATCGACTGGCTTAAGGTAAAGAGGTCGAAAAAGAGTCTTGAAGCATCGTTTGTATGGATATCTATTGCATTTGATGCATATGTATACACATGTTTGTTGTCATATTCTGATTTGAAAAATAAACAATACTGACTTGTTTGGTACATGTGATGTTAATTATTTGAAAGGAGTAAGCTAAAACGCCCACTTTTTACAAAAATTTTCTCGAAAAAAAGTGATGGGTCAACGATAGTATATGAGGTTCTTCTTGTAAG
>CAJVPZ010003085.1:0-11463 GCA_910592135.1 Racocetra fulgida | reverse complement strand
AATAAGGCTTGAAAGCTGAGTAATTTTTTGATTTGTAAGTGAAGTAACTTGCAATAGATATTCTAGTGATGGTGAGAGAATAGTATTAAAAAGTCTGGAGATTTGAATAGGTAAGAGTTTTTTATATTGTATGAGTTTAATAAAATTGTTTGTTTTGTTTAGAATTTTATCAATTGTAGGTTGGGTAGAACCTGTGCCATTAAAATAGATGCCAAGATATCTAATAGAGTCAGTTGGTTTTCTTGGTTTTATAGGTTCATTATTAAAGATGATTTCTGATTGTGGTTCTTGATTTGATGTTTTTTTGTAATAAGGTTTAATGTGTAAAAGGTCGGATTTTGTTGGGTTGACTGAAAGCATTTTATTCTTCTCTTCTTGATGTATTTATTCATAAATTTAATTTAATATTAATATGTAAGTGAAGAAACATCATTGCAACAAAGTTTATATGTAATTCTATATGTTTTTGTTATAATTTTATATATAAAAACATTCTATATATAAATTTTGTGACAAATCAGATGACTGATATGAATTTACATATGAATTTATACTAATTTAGGTCCTTTTATTTATTTTTTATTTTTTTTAATGTTAAGGTGACTACTTAGAGTTTTGGCATATTTTATTAATTCTAGTTCAAATGCTAGAACAGCTACATGATCTGCTCCTGACTTTGTTATATTAATGAAGATATATTCTAACTATACTTGCACTTTTTAAGTACCTAATTTAAATAGTCTGTCTATTACTAGATTTTATACTAGATGTTGTTTCTATAATGCACTATTATTTAAATTATCTAATTAAACTCTTTGATCAACTTAGCACTATTGACAGATATTCTCTCAAAAAGAAATTGCCACTGAGATCCTTTAGGACTTTAAAGCGAACACATACTACTATATAGGGGTTCTTTATCCTTGTAATAAATCTACTAAAGTAGTCTATGTTCCACACATATATTATCTAGATTTTTAGTAACTTACATCTTGATCACAACCAAGTACTTGTAACATTTTATCTCTACTATCGTCACTTACTCTTTGCTCTTCCAAAGTTTACCCAAACCTCAGCACCCACTTTATAGACTATCAACAGTACTTTGATACTAACTGTCAATATTTCAAACTTCTAATTCATATAGTTCAGAAGGAACCAGTGGGCATTCTCTGATATTTCAAGTTAATTCTTTTTCTTCTGGTTATTTGTTAGTTTGGTTGGTGTAGTGCTTTTGATAAATATTCAGTTCTTGTTCAGTTTGTCTTTAGTGTCTGATTCTCTAGATGATAATTCTTTATATAGTGCTGTCAAAGATTTGTGCTATCTCTTTACTTAAACTTCTCAAATGAACTTCTGTATCTCCTGATCCCTTAAATTAATTTGGTTGCTTTACTCAAGATTTGTGTAACTTATACATTACATTATTGTTTTACAACCTCTCAGTACAAGCTAGTAAGACCAAAATTACAGGCACTGACCCAATTGATATATCATACAGTCTGCTATAACATATTCTGTAAATTTGAATTTCATCGGCAATGGGATTTGAACTCTTGTCTTGCTACTTGGGAGTGTGACAACTTACCAACTTCACTAAATTACCACACTCTTTTAGATCTATTTTACTACACAATTAACAGACAAAATAGTATTATATTTTTTAAACTGTAGTTCTAGACTAGCTCTACACTGAAATAAAGCTGTTTTTTTTAATAACTTTTAACAAAATTTTGGTTTAATTAATAATAATTAATAAAAGTTATTAAAAAACCAGCTCTATTTTAGTGTAGAGCTAGTTTAGAGCTGTAGTTTAAACAAAAAATTGATACTATTTTGTTTGTTTGTTGTATAGAAAAATGTACCTAATTAGTACAAATCTATATATAAATTTATATATGAAATAACTCTTCAAAAAATCTGAACTTAATGATCATTATTTATAACCTCTAACTATGTTTTGATTAATTGCTAGTTAAGATAAAATTAGCACTATTGCTATATTAGTACTATAATAAAAATTGAAGCAAATTTTATATGAGTTTTATAATAGAGTGAAATCTGATATTAGCTTAAAGCAAAGTCTTTCTTTTACTAAGTTAACCTTTCTTCAAGCTCTAACAAAAGTTGTAGAGTTTTTTTTTGTAATTTTAATGGTGGTAAAATTATCAAATTTGGCATGATAGTTCTTGAGATATTATAACTTTTCATTCTTTACACATATAAAACTTCTTTACAATATTACAAAGAAGTTTTATATGTGCGAAGAAAGAAAAGTTATAATATCTTAAGAACTACTAGGCCAAATTTGATGATCTTACTATTATTAGAACTGCAAAAAAGAGCTTTACAACTTTTGTTAGAGCTTGAAAAAAGGTTAACTTAATAAAAGAAAAACTTTGCTTTAAGCTAATACCAGATTCCATTCTATTATAAAATTTATATAAAATTTGGCCCAATTCTTACTATAAAAATAGTGCCAATTATAAATAAACTATCAATTAATTAGTTTATTAAACACCCTAACGAAGGTTGTTATTATTGTTGTTATTTTTATTTTTAAAAACAAGCATAATTTACCTTTTTCTAGGTTTTTCATAACTGTGTGTTCAGTTGTTTGGTGGGCAGCACAACCTATTTTGTAAAAATGTTTAATATAGCAAATTTGTGCTCTTAAGTTTTTCTTATATTGTTTAACCAGATGTAATTTCTCTGTTGTACCAATATGATGAACTTTAAAAATATTAACCGTCCAATATTTGAACTTCGCATTATACTCAAGGTTTAGATTTTTTTGTATATTTTAATATTTATTCTAATAGCTTTTAACATCAAGCTTTGCTTGTTTTTCCTTTTGTTAATAAGAGTCTTTTAATATTTATTAAAGATCTCACAAGTATATTCTTGTGAATCCATAAGAGTTAAAGAAAATATATAATAAAAGTGGTAAAAGTCAATTCAAATATAATGAATAAAAAAATTTAAGCATGCGATAATAAAACAATTGTTTATAAATATTAATGTAAAAATATTAATGTAAATATTAATGTAATTATTAATAATTATTATTATTATCATTTATAAAATAGTAATTATTATACAACAGAGTGAAACCTGAGTTGCGAAATAGTGAAATCCACTATAATCATCATACAAGGGTGAAATCTGCTTTTATATAATAAAAACATAATAAAAAGCAGTTTTCACTATTTTGCAACTCAGGTTTCACCCTGTTCTATTATTATTATCATTATTAATAAATTATATGATATGTAACAGTAATTATAATCAGTAGTTTACTTATTTGGGAGTTGTCTAAAGCCATGTTAATCATGTGATCTAAAGCCAATAAAATTGTTTATTTTGATCGATATGAATCAGCCTGAAGAGACAAAAAACAGTGAAAAAAGTGAAAATTGCAAAAAATACAAGAAATGATAGTCTAAACCCATCTTGGTGCATTTATAAAAAATGTTAGATGACAATTTTACTATATAACATGCTCTGATCCTAATTCTAAACTAACCCTTACCCTAACTTTAATTAAAAAACAAAAAACATATAACTGGACATAGCTTTAGACAGCCCCTTTATTTGTATCATGATCTGCATAACAAATCATCTTGGGCCTAAAAGTTTAATAATTCGAGTTCATTACATTAATTTATTTAATAAAATTTTGAATATAGTATCCAAAATTTATATTTATCACATCAATTTATCCAATTAAATTTTTATAAATGCAAATTATTAAAACCAGTTCTGACTTCTACTAGCATAGTTGAGATAGAGTATGCCTTGAGTTTGTAAATTATTACACAAATCATAGTCAGAAATTTGTCTGATTGGCTAATGCAAATCAATTGCACAGATTACTTATTTATATAGTTTAGAGTACTTTTTAAAAACTCAACATTACACAAGTAACTATTCTTAATAAACATTGTTCTTAGCTCAAAAAGGTGTTAGAAAGCTAGCTTTAAAAATAATCATTAATAATCTTTAATTTAAGAAGGGTTGACTTAAACACAACTTTTTGCAAGAGGTAAAGAAAAAAAGTTATATTTAAATTTTAAAATGCATAAAAACAAAAGTAGTTATTAACAAATCAGTTGTCTTTTTTTTTAAAGCTAGTAAAGTGCTTAAAGCAAAACAAGCTTGTTGTGTGGAAGATCTATGAGATCTATATTTATATTTAAGATATTCTTAAGTTGACTTGGTTTGTTAAAGTGTATAGGTTTATTAACTATAGATATAGACCTGTGGGTCGATAGCGCAGTGGTTAGTGCTCTTAGGTTACAATCACAAGGTCACGAGTTTGAGTTTCATTGGGTGACAAACGGCTTTGCCAGAACCATGATTGGCTAAGATTTTCAGAGGAATTTTCATTAAAAAGAAAGAACAAGATTCATACCAGTTGCAGTCCACTGGCATTGCCGCGAGGCCGTGAATGACCAGATAAGGCACAATCCGTCAACAAATGACGCTAACATTGAGAAAAATGCAGCTTAAAGATTAATAAAATCAAGGATATTAGGTATAAAAGGATGATCCAGCTTGTGGATCATGTGAAGTTAGAGAACTGCGGATCTAGAGAATGTAGGTTCTACACCGTGGCACCAGGGACCCAGGATGTTATATGACAGACTTAATAGAATATAAGCTATTTCACAAGTATAGTAATGAATACAAAGACCTTTCAGCCATTCGTTGATCTCTGCAAAATGATAACTCTGGCCTTTAAAAGATGTGAGAGAAATCTGAAGGTGTCTAAGGACTTCAGGATGTGGAGGGAGGAAAAAAAAAAAAAAACTATAGATATCAACCTGGGTTTATAGATAGTAGAGTTAGTGATTTGGGCTTTGTTTTAGTAATGAATACCACTTTTGCCCTACTCTATATGTGTTGATATATCTTTTATATGTATATAATCAAATAAATCATGCATATTTACCGATTTATATAAATTTTTTCTTGAAGTTTTCGTTTCTAGTATTTTAGTACTGTAATATTACTAGGAAATCAGGATCTGATAAACATCTGAAGCAAAAAGTTTTATGCGACGATCATCACGGGACCCATACTATCTCGAATTTCATTGGTAGTTTCCACCGGACATTGCATAGATGTGAATCAAAACCGTTAAGTCCTCGCTACGCTTCGGACAATAAAAATAACGAATTGCAAATTGTATGATTTGATTGGCTAATAATCACATGTAGATCTACAAATTGATCTACAAAGCTAGCCAATCAGACAAATTTCTGCCTATGATTACACAAACGATTCAATTGATTCGGGATTTTTTTATACGTATTATAGTACTTTTTTCGGAAGATCAGATAGATTATCTCTTTTGTGAACCCAGCCAAGCATACTAAGTGAACATGAAGCTTTCGTACCGGACTATAATAATATGAGCTTAATCATTCGACATTCGTATTAAAAGTTACCTACCGAAGTTATAAGTAAATTACAATCATTACATTGACTAAATCTCTTTTATTGAACAAAAAAACGTAAAAAAAAGCTTAAAAATAATGATCAATAGCGTTTGTGTAGGAGGAAGAAATTAGTTTGTATATGTTTTTATTATTCTGTTGCGTAGAAATCATTTAGAAATTAAAAGTATATGAATAATGTTAATTAACTATGCGATTTATTAATAATATTATTATAGATGCTTTTATAATACGATAAGAAGTTTATATATGAGATGTATTACAATCGCAAGGTTTTTCATTATAATGGTAGTGTGTAAGATAGCATAGTATAAGATATTAGGAATTTGAATAAATGTAGAATTGAATGTAGGATTAGATGTAGAATTAGATATATAATTAAACATATATATGTATTAAGATTTTGTAAATAAAAGAAAATAAATGTTATGAAAAATCAATAATCCCGATTTAAATTAATAAATACATGCTTGCTTACCTAACAGTAACAATTATTTATTCATTTATTTTTTTTAAATTAATCACGCATATTTTATTTTATTTAATTGCGCTTTTTATTTATTATTTTTGAATTTTAGTATTTTTTAAATTATTTATTAAATTAATCATTATTTTTTTTTTAATTAAAGAAATTACTTCAGCATGGCGCAAGTTTCTTATATTAATTGACAAGATCAAATTTTCGCCGCTCTTAATGAACTAAATAACTCTACTAACCCCAAACGCCCAAGTATCAACAGCATAGCAAGAGATTTTGAGCTTCCTTAAGCTACCCTTCGACGTGCAGCAAAAAATGGTGGTTCCCCGAAACGTCGTGACCCCTCTACTATCTTAACAGAATATGAAGAAAACCAGCTTGTTGGCTATTGCATAAATATGCAATAGCTTGGGTTTGGTTTAACTAAATCTGGGGTTAATCATTGTGTAATGGAAATAATGAATCACAATAAAAGACCACATCCATTTGGAGATAAAGGGCCAGGTTAGGACTGGTAGACCCGTTTCATGAGAGACCATCCTGAATTATCATTCCATACCTCTCAAGAATTATCCAAAACCCATACGCAAAGAGCTAATACTACTATTGTGAAAGATCATTTTGATAAACTTAAACAAATCATTAATGAAAACTTACTTACTGCACTGCAGGTTTGGAATATGGATGAAACGGGGTTTGTTCTTGTACCTAAATTAGAAAAAGTTCTTGCAAAAAAAGGCTCATGTCAGGTTCATAAGGTTGCACATAGAAATTCTCATGAACATATCTCAGTTGTTCCAACAATCTCAGCTGCTGGATCATACATTCCACCTTTAATTATTTATAAAGGTTCTCGCGCAATTCCCAGTTTGTTACAAGGTGCACCTCTTGGAGCAGTAATGGGTTTTACAGACACGGGGTACATGTGTGAGGACCTTTTTAAAATGTACCTTACCTATTTTATTAATTCAATTTCTCTAATTCACCTAATCTCACTAACGCTTAACGGTCACAAAAGTCATGTTAGCTATTCGTGTGTTGATTTTTGTCGCCAAAATAGAATTCTTCTTTATGCATTTCCACCTCACACGATGCATATTTTACAGCCATCCGAAATTCTTTTTGCAAAATTAAAAAAGGAATTTGGGAAACAATGTGATAATTATCATAATACTACTAGCAAAGTAGTAACAAAACATACCTTCGCGCAACTCTTTGGTTCTGCTTTTATTGATACTTACACGCCATTAGCTATCTGTAATGCTTTTAGGGCAACAGGGATATGGCCCTTTAACCCTAAAGCTATTAGCCCAGACCATTTAGACCCTTCTCTAGCAACAGAACGATTTGATATTATGCTTTCGTCTAGTCAATCTTCACAACCTTCACAACCCATTATTGTACCTTCATCTGATCAACCTTCACAACCTATCATTGTACCTTCGTCTAGTCAATCTTCACAACTCATTATTGCACCTTCATCTAGCCAGTCTTCACAACCTATCATGTTACTCTCACAATCGACTCCTAAACCAAATCCTTATTATACTCGCACAAATTTCACCCAATTAGTAACAGAAAATGAAACACTTAAAAATGAGATTGAATTACTAAAAGCTCAATTTACAGCAACCAAAGAAGAATTAGAAACCTATAAAAACCCTGGAACAAGTTCTCTACATTCAGTTCTTAGGTACAATTTTCTTCGTGCCCCGCAAGCTATGACTTTGAATATTCCTTCAGAAATTCAACAAGAACTTGATCTCTCTTCTAAAAAAAGAAAGACACTTCCGTTTGCACAACTTCTCACCAACAATGAAAGTTGGCAAAAGTTGAAAGAAGCAAATGAAGAAGCTGAAAAAAAACTTGAGGAAGCTAAACAGAAAAAAAAATTAGCGGTCCAGAAAAAGATCAAACGGCAGCATAATTTGGAGCAAAAAAAGGAAGAGCATGAACGAAAAAAGCGAGAAAGAGAAGAGCGTCAATCTAAAACACAAAAAAGTGATAAAAGAAATAAATAGAATAAATAAATTATTTCGAATGTTTGAAAAATAAAAAAAATTATGACGTATGTACGTAATTAAGTGAAAAATTTTTTTTTCAATATCGTCACAATACCCCCCACTATCCTAAAATCTGACTTTTGTATTCTATACACAAAACGATCTGTATATCCAAACTGGTTTGCTAAACCATGGTAATTTATATTGAATCTGTTCTATAATAAGCCATGGTTTATTTTAAGATAAAAAAAAAATTAATTTATATATTAAATTTGAAGTTTTGTTAGTAGAAATTTTAACTTCGTCACAATACCCCACCTCACCTTATATTCAAATACAAAACCCAAATATTGAACTTATAATAAACTCTATTATTACCCCAGCATATCAAACAGAACTCATCAATATCTATCAACAAATATAACTAATTCTACTAGAAAATCTTTACTTTTATACAGATACATCAATTAAAAATACTCAATCACCAAATCTTCAAACTGGAATTAGTTGGATCTTAGAAAATAACACCAAAATTAAATTCTCTGCTAATATTATAAATGCTTCCAACAATACAAGAGCTGAATTAGCACCTATATATTTATACTTCTTTCCTTATCACAAAATCTATATATACATATTTACTATGATAATTCTTCTACAACCCAAATTCTTAAAAACTTACCTTACTACCACTCTATACAAATTAAAACTGAAAACTGTGACTATTTACATATTATCAACAAACTTCTTCAAAAGAAAAATATATCTCTTACTATGCATAAAGTTAAAGTACACTCTAAAAATGCTTTAAATCGAAATGCTGATATTCTTACAAAAAGAGGTACAAACAGACGATTTATTGAACTTAACTTAGATCACCTTATAATATTTTTTTTTTCTCATGATACAATACTCCACTTACCTCACAACTCTGTAAATTTACAAAAAATTTAGTTTTTATTGAAACCTTTAACAAATTTTTTCAACTCAAAAACATTCATAATATTCCTCAATTCAACATTAAAACCTTTACAATTATTACTAATTCCTGTAATTACAAACTCAACTTATTTTCTCTACATATTAAAATAATACTAAAAAACCTACCTACAATGTCCAACCTTCATCTTTGTTACCCTTATCTTTACTTAACTCCTAATTGCACTCGATATAACCAATTTGAAGATACTTTACATCTACTAAACTGTCACCAAGCATTTTTTGACCCATATCAAATACTTAATCAATATACAATCCAAACAATAACTGACTTAAAATTGAAAATACAAACTCAGCAATAATTACAAATATACTACTTAACTCAAATACCATAACACATCTTCTCAAAACTTCCTTTTCCTTATACAAGGAATATTCCCTTCTTGTATTACTGACCAACTACAATCTATCCTTTCTAAAAACACTATTAACTTTTGCTTCTAGCTCTCTAATAATCTCCTTTCCTGGTTTAACTTAAACATTTGAAAAATTAGAAACCAATTCTAATATGACTGGAAAACCTCAAGAAATATCATATCTAAATCTAAACGAATTAAATTTTCTCTACCAAATACCATTACTAGAACCTCTGCAACAACAATCTATAATTACAATATTGCCTTATTTATTCAAAAATGGCAAAAACAAACTTTTCTATTTTTTCATGTTTTTATTAACCCTTATACTTAAACTATTGGGCTTCCTTTTTCCCTCTCTATAACTAATAGTAGCTAGTCTTAAGTTAGTTTATAAATAGTAAATTAAGAGGTGATTGCTACATTTAGGTGGTTATACAAAATATAATAGATAGTTCAAATTAATATCATTTTGATACAAATCTGTAACTAATCTTATCATGTATACAGCAAATTCAAAAAAAAAAAAAAAAAATACTTTCAAAGCTGAATTAAAATTTTGCAATTTTTGTTCAATTTAAAAATGTAACTCTGTCAAAAGAAAAAAATTAACAGTTTTAAAGTAAAAAATATATGTAAAATTATACTCTGAACAACTTTCAATTAGTAAGTAAACAAGGTGAAGCTTACATACAAATACGGACAACTCTCCCCAACAATCACTTGAACACAAAAACAAACAGAAGCAAAATTGTCAAAAACTCAACAAAAGCTATAGAAAACAGGTCAAATGACTCTAACAAAAGAGAAAGAGCAACAAAATTAACAGGTAGTAAGCTTAGAAAGCAGCAAAGCAAAAGTAGATGCAAAAACAGAAATTTTAGATCTGTTAAATGTAGTATCAGTATTATGCGAAAATAATAATAAAACGATCATACCTTTAGATGTCGTGGATGTTTTTTGTCTTGCAAAAAATGTATGACTTCAAAATAAAAAATTAAATTTGTTAGATCTTGATAACTGCAAAAAGCCAGAAATACTAAATACTAAAGCACTAGTAAAATTAGCATTGGCTGATCTAGTTCGCTGTGGCTTAGTAAAACAGACCATTTGGTTAAATAGAAAAGCTAATACGGCTCACTTGACATGTAATTTAGTTATAGAGGGTGTAACAAAAGACACAAATTCACTTGTACAAATGAATAATTGGCTGTATTGAGTAAAAAAAAAATAAAATAAGATAATAATAAAAAAAAGTATTAACCAACCAAAAAAATTTATTGCTTTATACTACTAGAAAATGAAAGAATACCTTCATACAATAAAACTCATGTAGATTTAAAAATAGATGCGCATAAAGTATATAAATGTGATATTTATTATCAATAAATTCGAACTTAACAAAAACTTTACATGATACAATATAAACCAAACTTTAAATTACAGTTAACAAATCCAACACACCAAAAACTGACCAAATCTATACATTAAACCCAGATCTCCTGCCATTAAAGAGTTTATACTTATCAGTTATTGTAAAAGTTTGGTTGAATTTAACATAATAAAACAGCTTAAGAAATATTTTCAGTTACCTTACTCTATAATATATATTTGCGCGGTCCAATAAGTAAGATTTGGTGCAATACTTAAAAATCTAAATAGTTATATACTTTAAATAATAAAGATTCTTAAAAACTAGCTTAGAGTATGAATAATGTACTAGTAAAAAAAATATATTTCGTGGCTATTTGAATAATCGTAAGTATTTAGTTTAAATTGACTAAAATAACTCACACTTTCCTCTGTTTTTACATATAAGCAGACTACCTTTTCCTATTTAAACTATATTGATCTGAAAGTTTTAAAAACATATCTGGTTATACGAACAACTGGTGGTTCAAAATTACTAAAAAAAAAAAGTTTTCATATGACAAATTATTATAATGCATAATCTATCAGCCAATCACGTTCAATCTGGATCTGTAGAAAATTCTAGACTTACGCACAGATGATCGATTTCCACGTGTATTACACAAAAAAAAATTATCATCGACTCTATATGAAAATTGATCTACATACCCTCTACCCTTAAAGTTTTAACAGCAAATTTTATTTATTTATTTATTTATTTATTATTATTACAAATTTTATTATTACAATTTTAT